>BQNB010006523.1:81354-97180 GCA_026074375.1 Tanacetum coccineum | reverse complement strand
GTCCAAGTACTTACCTCCTATGTTTAACTTAGATTGGCCATAGTACCGCCTGTGGTACTTTAGACAAATTTTTTTGTGGTATGTAATATGCACACGGATGTCCGTGATTAACAACAATTGTAATTTACTGACACTTTATATTTTGTGATTGCACGTATAGTGGCTTATATGCTCCATGGGAGTCTTTTCTTGTGTATTTAACTTCTTAGGCACAAGTAAATTAGGAAAACATAATCCGTGGCCGCAGGGGTTGCAACCCTCTTACGTGGTAAGCAATTTATAAGGGTATTTATCCTATGAATATCCAAAGATAACCACAATATTGTGTTTACACTTATGTAATGACAAAATAATATGAATGAAAAGAAATATAACAAGATTTACTTTAAACAAATGTTTTCATAAAAAAGACGCGGGGTTAGCTAGACCCAGCGGGGTTTTATTCATATCCTAAAAAATAAAAAGGAAAAAAAATACATGGATTATTTTATTATAGATCCTAGTCATGAACCCAATCCATGCGTGAGCCGTGGCTCAAAGATAACATTTCTTGAGGTTGGCAATGTTCCACGTTCGCGAAAGGACCGCTCTGTCTATAGACCTTAGCTTGTACGCTCCGTCCCCAAGTGCTTTCGTGACCTCGTAAGGTCCTTCCCACTTTGGTTCAAGCTTTCCTCCGTCCATGCGTGAGTCGTGGCTCAAAGATAACTTTTCTTGAGGTTGGCAATGTTCCACGTTCGCGGAAGGACCGGACCTTAGCTTGTACGCTCCATCGCCTAGTACTTTCGTGACCTCGTAAGGTCCTTCCCATTTTGGTCTAATCTTTCCTCCGTCTATGGCGTGGCTTGCCTCATTACTATGGTAGACATAGTCCCCAGGCTTGAAAGTGACACCACGAACCCTAGCATTGTAATACCTCGTCATTTTATCCTAATTTCATCATTATTATGCACTACATCCACTACCGCGGTTCTGTATGTTGGCATTCCAATTTCTACGGGTATGACGGCTTCCGTGCCGTAAGTCAAAGAGAAGGGAGTGTCCCCATTGCTTGACTTGATCATTGTACGGTGAGCCCAAAAGACGTGAGGGATTTCCTTTATCCACTTCTTGTTTCCTTCGCCCAGGCGAGCTTTGATTCCTTCTCCTAGGCTTCTATTCGCTCTTTCTACAAGCCCATTGGACTACGGATGCTTTACCAAGGCGAAGCGCTGTGTGATATTTAACTTCTCGCATCAATCTTTAAACGGGTTATCGCTGAATTGCTTACCGTTGTCCGGAACTATCTCTCCCAGAAGCCCAAAGCGACACACTATATTGTCCCATACAAACTTCTTTACTTGACCTCCACTGATGGTTGCCACCGCCTTTGCTTCTATCCATTTTGTAAAGTAATCCATGTCGACTATCAAGAATTTGACCTTCCCAGGTCCTTCTAGAAAAGGGCTCGCTATGTCGATTCCCCATTTGTAAAATGGCCATGGGGACGTAATTAGAGTCAGCGACTGCTGAAGGTTTCTTGGCACGGGCCTATGCACTTGGCAATCTTTGCACTTGAGTATCATATCTCGTGCATCCCTGTGCATGGTTGACCAATAATATCTGGATCGCATGGCTTTGGCGACCACAGATCACGGTCCAACGTGCATGCTGCACGACCTTTCATGTATTTCTCTAATCACATTGTCTGCTTGGAGCGGACCGACACACCTAAGCCACAGCCGTAAAAATAAGCGTCTATACATGATTCCGTCCATCAGCTCATATTGTCTGGCTTTGATGCGGAGTTTATTGGCCTCCTTCTTGTCGTCCGGGAGGACCCCATCTTTCAGGTACTCTGTTTTTGGATTTACCTTTTCCAGATACTTGATCATATTTTCCTCCTTAGCGATATATGTTCCTAGAACTTGATTTGCCACGAGCTTAGAGTCGACACTTACTCATACATTGCGTACCCCTATCTGTGCCGCAATACGCAGCCCAGCTAGTAATGCCTCGTACTCTGCCTCGTTGTTAGAGGCGGTGAACGGGAACCTTAGCGCGTATGTGAACTCTACCCCATCTGGGCTTGTTAGTATCGGACCCGCGGCCGAACCATCAACACATGACGAACCATCCATAAATAGCGTCCATGGTTCTTGCAGGGCCTCCTTTTCTGACATGTCCGCTGAGGCTTCCTCTGGTTTCTCCATAAGGAAATCTGCTAGGATCTGGCCCTTTACTGATGATCGTGGTCTGTATGTGATGTTGTGTTCCCTCAACATGATGCTTCATTTTTACAGTCGCCCCGCTACATCAGGGAGCGACATGACTTGCTTAATGGGCTGGTCCGTGATAACTGCGATAGGATGGGCTTGGAAGTACCTTCGTAGCCTCTTGGCCGCGAAGACCAGTGCTAGGACTAGTTTTTCCATTGGAGTATAGTTTAATTCAGGCCCTTGCAAAACCCGACTCACAAAATAGACTGACGTCTGGATTGAGTACCTTTCTGTCATCAAGACAGCGCCAACCGCTCTTTGGGAGGCGGATAAGTACATTATTAGCTCTTCATTTGGCCTTGGTGCCACCAACATGAGGAGTTCTGAAATATGCTGTTTTAGTTGTTTGAAAGCCTGCTCCGCTTCTGGTGTCCAATGGAAATCGCTTTTTTTACGCATTTCTTCAAGGTTTTGAAGAGCGGCAAGGACTTTTTCGCTGACTTAGATAGGAACCTATTTAGGCCAGCTAACTTCCCGTTGAGGCTCTAAACCTCCTTGATAGTCCGTGGGGATGGAAGTTGCAACACAGCTTCTATCTTATATGGGCACGGTTTTATGCCTTTCGGGCCTATCATATATCCTAGGAACATCCCTTTAATTGCTCCGAACGTACATTTTTTCGGATTAAGTTTCATATTGATCTTTCATAACGTACGGAATGTTTCTTCAATATCTCTTAGAAGCTCTGCTTCTGTATGACTCTTGATAACCAGGTCGTCAACGTACACTTCCAGATTCCGGCCCACCTGCTTTTCAAATGCCTTATCTACCAGCCGCTGGTACGTGGCTCCAGCGTTCTTGAGACCGAACCGCATTTTAGTGTAGCAATAAACTCCATGAGGGGTATGGAAGGCCGTTTTCTCTTCATCCATTTCTGCCATTTGTATATGATGATAGCCCTTGTATGCATCCAAGAATCACTTAAAAGGGTAACCGCAGAGGGATTCGACCTTCCATTCAATCTCCGAGAGGGGGTAACAATCCTGCGGGCAGGCCTTGTTTAGATTCGTGAAGTCCACGCACATTCTCCAGCTGCCGTCATGCTTTTTTACCATGACTGGGTTAGATAACCAATCGTGGTAGTAGACTTCGCGCATAATCCCTGCTTTCACTAGCTTCTGTACCTCTGCCTGGATGGCCTTGGCTCGTTCCTGAGCCTGACCCCTTTTTTTCTGTCAGACCGGGGGGTATCCGTCCCGGATATTGAGTCTGTGTTCGGTTATCTGTCGTGGTACCCCTGTCATGTCAGACGGCTGCCATGCAAATATATATAGATTCCTCTTCAGGAGTGCGCATAGTGTCGTCCGTCCTTCACACTACAAGAAAAAGTAGAACAAGCGATGATTGTTTCCCGGACCCACTAAACGACAAAAGTCCGTCCGACGTGGCACCAATTCTGATAGACTTTTTAGTCAAAGTTTGGAGGAGAGTTTCCCGGGCGACATGTTGCCCGGGAAAGTATGGTTAAAATTTGACAAAAAAATCAACAAAAATCTGGCGGCAATTTTTCCCGCTCACTTTCCCGGGCGACATGTCGCCCGGGAAAGATTTTATTAAAAAAAGTTAATTTACGTGAATGGTTAAGAGTAGTGATTAGTGTTAATTAAAGTACGTTAGAGCATCCCGGGCGACATGTCGCCCGGGAAACTTTTAATCAAAATTATAAAAAAAATTAGCTAACCTCTTGGCTCCAATTTTTCCCGCTCATGTTTCCCGGGCGACATGTCGCCCGGGATTATTTATTTTGTTAAAAAATTTAATTCTGTTTTTAAATCATTATTATTTAAAAAATATATTTTATAATTATATATTTTATAAATAATAATTTATAAAGATACTTATAAAATATATAATTATTATTTAAAATATATAAATCCTAAAAAAAGATTTCGGTTTCTTGTGTGGTTCTAAAATATGCGTTTAACGTATAACTATATAAAAAACACTTTGTTTTCTCGGTTCGTTGTGTGGTTTTAAATAATAACTATATAAAAAAACACTCCGTTTTCTCGGTTCGGTCAGGATATGCACTACCCTTCTATAGTTGAACATGATACCATATTGACTCATCCGTTGAACATCTAATGTGTAACGATACCATATTGACTCATCCGTTGAACATCTAATGTGTAACGATAACATATCGACTCATCTGTTGGACATTGAATGTACAACGATACCATATTGACTCATCCGTTGAACATTGAATGTACAACGATACCATATTGACTCATCTGTTGAACATCTAATGTACAGCGATACCATATTGACTCATCCATTGAACATCAAATGTACAACGATACCATATTGACTTATCTGTTGAACATCGAATGTGTAACGATACCATATTGACTCATCTGTTGAACATCTAATGTGTAACGATACTATATTGACTCATCCGTTGAACATCTAATGTGTAACGATAACATATCGACTCATCCGTTGGATATCGAATGTACAACGATACCATATTGACTCATCCGTTGAACATCGAATGTGTAACGATAACATATCGACTCATCCGTTGAACATCTAATGTACAACGATACCATATTGACTCTTCCGTTGAACATCGAATATGTAACGATAACATATCGACTCATCCGTTGAACATCTAATATACAACGATACCATATTGACTCATCCGTTAAACATCGAATGTACAACGATACTATATTGACTCATCCATTGAACATTGAATGTGTAACGATAACATATCGACTCATCCGTTGGACATCGAATGTACAACGATAACATATCGACTCATCCATTGAACATCTAGTGTGTAACTATACCATATTGACTCATCCGTTGAACATCTAATGTACACCGATACCATATTGATTCATCTGTTGAACATCGAATGTACAACGATACCATATTGACTCATCAGTTTTACATCTAATTTAAAACGATAACATATTGACTCATCCGTTGGACATCTAATGTACAACGATAACATATCGACTCATCCGTTAAACATCTAATGTACAACGATAACATATCGACTCATCCGTTGGACATCTAATGTACAACAATAGCATATCGACTCATCCGTTAAACATCTAATGTACAACGTTAGCAGAGAATCATCGCGAAGAGGAAGATCAAGAAAGAAATAATTCATCGGAGATTACGACTGATTTTGTATGTGTTATCTATGTCAACTAGTCAATTATGTAATTAATTAAGTAGTACTTATCATGTTTTAGCTACTTATGGGTGATTTCTAAGTAGTTTTGCTACCTTTGATATGACTATCATCGTTTTGGACATCGAATGTACAACATACCATATCGACTCAACGTTGGAATCTAATGTACAATGATACCATATCGACTCATCCGTTGAACATCTAATGAGTAACGATACGCATATTGCTCATACGTTGAACATCAATATGTAACGCAACCGCTACTTAGACTCAATCCTTTGAACATCGAATTTCCAACATACCAAATTGACTCATCCGTTAAACATCGAATGTGTAACGATCAACATATCGACTCATCCGTTTGGACATCGAATGAACAACGTAACATATTACTCATCCGATGAAATACTAATGTACAACGATAACATAACGACTATTCTCCGCTGGACATCTAAATTACACGATACCATAATTGACTCATCCGTCGAACATCTAATGTGCACGATAACCGTATTGACTCATCCCGTTGAACATCTAAGTGTAAAGATACCAATTGACTCATCCGTTGTACATCTACTGGTATACCGACAAAATATCGACTCATCCGATGGAACATCGCATGTACAACGATTACCATATAGACTCATCCGTTGGACATCGAATGTACAACGATACCATATCGACTCATCCGTTGTACATCTAATGTACAACGATACCATATTGACTCATCCGTTGAACATCTAATGTACAACGATACCATATTTGGACTCATTGTTGAACATCTAATGTGAAACGATACCAAATTGACTTCAATCCATAACATCTAATGTGTAAACAATACAAACTGACTCATCCGTTGAACATCGAAGGTACAACGATACCATATTGACTCAACCGTTGAACATCGAATGTGTAAACGATAACATATCACTCATCCGTTGACTTCGAATGTACAACGATAACATATCGACTCATCCGTGAACAGCTCTAATGTACAACCGTAACAATCGACTCATCCGATGGACATCCTAATGTGCACGATACATATGACTCATGCCGTTGAAACACAATGTGTAACGATACCATATTGACTCATCCGTTGAACATCTAATGTGTAACGATACCATATTGACTCATCCGTTGAACATCTAATGTGTAACGATAACATATCGACTCATCCGTTGGACATCGAATGTACAACGATACCATATTGACTCATTCGTTGAACATCTAATGTCTAACGATAACATATCGACTCATCCGTTGGACATCTAATGTACAAACGATAACATATCGACTCTCCGTTGGACCATCTAATGTACAACGATAACCATATAACTCATGCCGTTTTGAACCTCTAAAGTGTATCGATACCATATTGATTCACGTATAACAATCTAATGTAAACACGGATACCTATTAACTCAACCTTTGAACATCGAATGACAACGATCCAATTGACATCATCCTTTGAATATCTAATGTCCATACGATACCATAATCGACTCATCCGTTGAAACACGAAAGTACATATACCATATTGACTCATCCGTTGTTCATACGAATGTGTAATCTATATACCATATTGACTCATCTCATCCGTTAACATCCAATGTGTAAACGATACCATATTGACACAATCCGTTGAACATCTAATGAGTAACGGTAACATATCGACTCTATCCGTTAGAACATTGAATGTATACCGATACAAATTGACTCATGCCTTGAACATCGAATTTGTAAACCGATAACATATCGACTCATCGTTGGACATCAAATTATAACGAATAACATAGGACTCATACCGTTGGACATCTAATGAACAACGATAACATATTCTACTCATCCGTTGGACATCTAATGTACAACGATACCATATTGACTCATCTGTTGAACATCTAATGTGTAACGGTACCAAGGATGAAATATTTACCAGAATGTAGTAGCTTACGATCAAAAACCGAGCAGTGTTTTTGTTTGTGCTCCAAAAACACTGACAATTGAGCCGAAGAAAATTTTCGGTGTTCGATCAGTGTTGTTGAGGCATGCGCGTGTGAGATACGCGCATACTTAAAAAAAATTAATTATAATAAATATTAATTATATATTTTATAAAAATAATTATAATAAAATTATTTAATTATAATAAATAATTATAAATAATAATTATATTTTATAAAAATAATTATAAATAATAATTATTTATTCTATAAAAAAAATAATTATATATTTTCTAAATTAATAATTATTTATTTTATGAAAATTATTATAAATAATATTAATTATTAAAAGCTGTAAAAATAATTTTAATGAAAAACTTTCTCGGGCGACATGTCGCCCGGGAAAGGGTTTTTGCAAAAAAATTATACAGTTTATAATATATTTTATAAGACTGTATATTTTTTTAAATAAAACCCATCCGGGTGACATTTCGCCCGAGAAAGTTTTTGGTAAAAATTATTCCTTTTAATATATTTATAAAACTTTATAATTTTTTAATAAAAATGATCCCGGGAAAGTTTTTTAATATTCGCTAAAAAGGCCCTCCAAAATTTTCGTTATGGCGCCATTTTACGCTAAACGACAAAGTTGAGGGTTTCCCGGGCGACATGTCGCCCGGGAATGTCGCCCGGGATTTATCTGGCATCAAAACCAGATCTGAGTTTACAGCCAGTTACGCCCAAAACAAATATAAAAAAAAAAACTACTTTTGGCGATTTTAACAGCACCACCACATAACCCACTGCCACTACCACCACTCTCCATCACCACTGAACCCACCACCACATAACCCACTGCCACTCACACTCGCACACGAGCACACAAACCCCCTCCTCCTCTAAACATAATTTTTTTCCTTTACCCTCAAGATGATAATTCTAATAGAAAGTGGTGTTTAATTTTTGCAACGAATTAAAGTGATTGGTGGTGATAATCAAGTTTTAATTGCAAATTTTTGCAACGAATTTAACACAGACAACACGAATTGAGTATTAAATTAGTTTTAATTGTTTTTGCAATTAAGAGTGTAGACGGGTCTGAATCCCACAGCCGAGCCGAGCCGATCCACGAGCTGAGTCCACAATCGAGCTGACGACGAGCCGAATGTATGTTTAAAATATTTTTTCTCCTTTTGGTATCCCGGGAGACATGTCGTCGGGGAATGTTTATTGTTTAAATTTTGTTAGTTTATAGTTATTATTAGGTGAATTGCGTTGAAATTATGTATGTTTCGTGTTTATACGGATATAGTGGTTATTATTGTTGTTGGAAGTGAAATATTAGATATAAGTCGTTTGGTTAATGAAAGTTTGATAATTATAATAAGTTGTTATGATAAAACTTTCTTGATATAAGCCGTTTGGTTACTTTGTGTTATTACCTTGAAATGTGCTCGTTTATTGAACCGTTTAGGAATGTTTTAGGACTTTAGTGATTAATTTCAGAAAATCACCACCTGAATTTAATCATCCTATAGAAAACCCGTCCGAAATTAATTTAATAGAAATTAATTTCGGAAAGTCCCCTGTTTGGGACTGTTTTTTGAATGTTTTGTCTCATTTAGGATATGAATTCGTATAATTGGTTTACTTATTTGGATGAATTCGACAGTGTATCTCCCTTTACTCCTACGAATATTCTTTAAACACAAAGAATAGTTGGGGAGTTGAGGGAAAATGCTGTCCGAAAATTTCTCAATAGTAAATCGGATTAACGCATTCATAATAATATGAGACGAATCATTCAAAGAGATGGGTTAGGATACCTTCCATAGTATTTCACCTAGGGAACAAACATCTCGATTCCACTTTGAATATGTTTAATTAAGTTGCAATATAATAATAATTGTATCGTTTAAAAACGCACTTATGGTAATTTGATAATAGTTGGACACTTTTAGAGCGTCATGAAAAACATTTTATAACAGGTCCTAAACAAAATTCATCGATTATGCAAGCTGCTGGTGAATATGCCAGGAATATAAAATGTCCATGGCAAGTCTTGTAGAACAGTATTGTGGTATCCCTAAAAAAAAAACCTTCCAAAAACACATTACGAATAATGGTGGGGACCCAGGTTATAAAACACGGGTTCCACCACGTGACCCGGATCATCTCCGCACCGCCAGTAATAGATAGACACAAAAAAGACAACACTCAGATGAGTGATATGACAAGTAGCCTTAATTTGATCTTTAGATAAATTCCTCTAATAATGAACAAAAAGAGCCAACTAAGGAATATATGTAAGACATTAACGACCCGACTCAAGCTAAACGTAACAGGTTTGAAGAGTTATATGCCAGTGCCAACGATGAGCTGTACCAAGGTTGTGACTCTGTGACTCGATTCGACTTTAAGGCAAAGTTTACCCATTTTAAGGTTAAATGTAAATTGACTGATTCTATATTCAATGAAATGCAAGTTTTTTCCAAATGAATTTCCACACCGCTAAAGATACAACTCCACTAAATCATACTAAGCAATAAAAGAAGACCTTAAAACGAATCGGTTAGGGTTACGATTCGTACATCCTTGTGTACACGTTGCTTCTTGTTTCGATGGCGACCAACGAAAAATGTGCAATATCTTTTGCGTTATAACACGAGTAGAATGGAAAGACCAGTAACACACCGGGAAGAAAGTTCCAAAAGGTTTTTGCATTACTTTCCGGTCATTCCTAGACTACAACGTTTGTACAAGTCTAGTCACACTGCAAAGGAAATGACTTGGCATGCTACAGGAAAGTGTACGGACCCCGGTAAGATGCAACACCCAGTTGATGGTAGAGCATGAAAGGACTTTGACACCAAGTATCTGGATTTTGCTGCAAAACTAAGAAATGTTCGATTAGGGTTGGCTGCTGATGGTTTTAATCCGTTCGGCAACCTTAGTCAGACTTACAACATGTGGCCGGTGATACTGACAACATACAATCTGCCTCCATGGTTATGTATGAAAGAGAGTTCTTTCATGCTGACGTTGTTAATTCCTGGCCCTAAATCCTCGGGCAAGGACATTGATGTTTAACTTTGAGGCCTGTATTGATGGCCACCCACCAAAGGATTAATGGGCAAAGCCAGGTGTCAGACTATAGTCGTTGCAACAGCCTTTAAGTTCAAAATGAGAGCGAAAGTTTAAGGACACATGATTTTCCCATCTCTAAGTAGTTTAGACTGTGGAGTGGGGAAGGTTACAAGGCATGCCCTACATGTAATGAAGACACTCTATCTGTGCGTGTGTTAGGCAAAATAGCTTATGTTGGCCACATAAGATTCTTAAAGAAGCCCCATAAATAGAGGATGTCCACTTGAATTCCATGGTGAATCCCAAAAACGAAGATCCTTCCTAGAGAATTAACCGGAATGCAATCATGACTCAACTTGCTAAAATTGCCACGCGTGAGAAGCGGTAAACACCGGGGTTTGGGGTTGATGATAAAACACAATGATCTTGTCGAGCTGAAACGGACTAAACGATCTATTTTTTTTAACCGAGCTTGAGTATTGGTTCTTTTCTACACTAAAACACAATTTAGATGTCCATACATATGAAAGAATGTGTTGGATATATCTTGAACACTTTGTAATGAATGAGACAAATCTAAAGGACAAACCGCCCAAGCAAGACAAGCCTTGAAAAGGCTGAGCATTCGAGTGGCTTGTGGCTCGGTCCAAAACAAAAACAGGAATGGCTCAAAGCCTCAGGCTTGCGCCTATCATTCAAAACCAGAGGACAGCAAAAAGTTTTGTCAGTTCATCAAAGAGTATAAACTACCAGATTGGGTTCGGATCTAACTTCAAGCACAAAGTCAACCGATAAATAAACAATAAAACGGGCCTGAAGCTCATGACTGCCATATCAAATGAGTAACGTTTACTTCCCTTACCTGACTTCAGCCAATACTTTGCCCACCCAGACGTTGCAAACCACTAATCGAGCTATGTTTATTCTTTAAGCAAATCTGCTCTCAAACTTTGATGGTGGATGACATGTTGAAAGCTTAGAGCAAGGTGATCGATATTTTGTGCAATCTCGAACTTATATAACCTCTTGCTTTCTTTGACATTATGATTCACTTGGTTATCTATTTACATCTAGAGGCTATTTTTGGCAGGCCTATTCGCCCCCGGTGGATGTATCCATTTGAAAGATATATGAAGAAGCTAAAAAATTATGTACGAAATAAAGCTAAGTCGGAAGGTTATGCTGCACAAGAAGCATTGACTTTCAGCTCTCATTATTTTAGAAATGTTACCACGCAATTTAATCGTCCCGACCGTAATGTGGATGTAAAAAATTAGGTTCGATTGCGGAGGGTTATGTTGCAGAAGAAGCGTTGACTTTCAGCTCTCATTATTTTCGAAATGTTACCACGCAATTTAATTGTCCCGACCGTAATGTAGATTGCCCTCCTCCAACGTGTCAGTTTCAGGTGTTCAAATCACTATGTAAATTGATTGGTTTACGGTATGTACTTCACAACAGTCCTGAAAAAGAGACGTACCGGGCCAAGTTCAAGAGGTACGTGTTTTTATTTTGAAACTCTTTTTCTTAACTTATCTTTTTCGATGACTTATTCTAACACCATTGACATTTTTCAGTGAAATTCCTAACCCAAATACATTAAAAGAAGAATTCCCGGCTGGTTTTGGGAAAGCAGTAAACATAGACTAATTGGGTGTAATTAACTATAAAAAAAACGACAGAATCATAATTTTGTGTTCTCATATCTGTTCCTATATTTTCTTCATAATAACGCCAATTTCCACGTAGACAATGGAACCGGTGTTAGCGAAAGCAGCGAAGTTATTCGCTTGGCTATGTTGGACCATCACAGACTCCAATCTCAGTCAACTCTTTGCGTAGTCCAACGATGGAAGGTTTCGTCACGTGCTCAGTCGCGATGAAACGTCGTACAACTCAAAACCCAGCGGCATTTGTTCGCACTGGGTCCGTGACGGAGAAAATGTATTAAATGTCAACTTGAGCAAATCCCTTGATTTTGTATTTGTCGTTCAAAACTTGTTTGTTCGAGTTAAGTGGTCGACACTAAGCAATAAATGACGTATCAAAATCTTGTCATTTAAAACAACATAACACAAATCAAGCAAGGCAAATAGTGAGGTGTTTAAAATGATCAAAACAATCTCGCAACACCAGTCAAACAATGCTTCCCAACCTTGAAATATGGCCAGACGACCACATCGACTGGAAGATCCGTCGAACATGTGAGTCCATAATATTTTTTAGAACGGGGGTGTCCATTGGTGGTAGAGGACGGCCTAATGTTAAACATGTCGACAACACATTCTGAACTCATACATTTTACAATTGAATGACTTAGAAAATGGCGGCCTAGCATATAGATGGCCAAATCATAGATGTTGACCGCACCACCAATATCATTGGATATTGTTGATGAAGACGATGATATTATGAGATGAGGAAGACCCCATTCCTTATGATTTAGCAGATATCAAATGAAGAACGGACTTCTGTCAACCTGATATTGATGATGTGTAACTGTTGTTTTATCTTGTGAAGAAGAAGATTTGATCTTTAGTTGTAACTTTGTAAAAGAAACTTAAATATTTGAATGAATGAATGAAACAGATCAATGGATTGTTTAAATGTAAAGTTTATTAGATGTGAATGTATTTATAATGTGATGCTTTTATTATTTTGTTCATAAATTTCTATATGTTATCCTAATGCTACTTGTACAAATGTCAGCAGATGTTGCACGGGGTCATGGCGGTGACGGTAGCGGTGATGATCGTCCCCCTTCACACCACATACCCACTGGCCACCGATTGTGGGGGTTGCTTGGTCAACCGAGGTAATAATATCTGGATTATTGTAATACAAGCATAAACTTAATACATTAAATTTGCTTTCCTTGAATTTTTATGACTTTATTACTCACTTGAATTTGCAGGTAAGGGCACCCGAAAACCCAATTTAGGTGGCAGGAGAGCGGGCAGGCAGCATACCCGCCAGGAGACACGAAACCTCGGGTTAAAGGCCATCACGGATAAAAGTGGCCCCGTCCCGATTCGGTTTGAGGAGCTCGTTCGGGAGTTGCCGTTGCACTACCCTTCCTGGCGTCAAGTGCCACCGGAGCAGAAGGCGGGGGTCATGGCTCGGATTGGGGTAAGTTATTTCATTATCCTTTTATGTTTATTTCATTATCGTGTTCATTTATTTAATTGTGTATATTTATCTAAATTCATTTATTTATTTATATCATATAAATAAATAAACAAATTTAGATAAATATATAAATTATATCTCTAACTCTATCTTTGTTGTATATGATTGCAGACCCAGTTTGACATGCGTCCCCACATGGAATCCGATCGCTGGCCACTTATCTATGCGGCCATCCATCAGCATCTACAAAAGATCTACAATGGCAAGAAGACTGCTCTTAAGGAAAGGCATTGGATTCCTGACTCAGACGAGACTTACGACCTGGAGCGCATCAGATTGCGCAGATTGCGTTCTGGAATGATCCTAAGAACTGTGCCCGGGCGACCCAAAATAAACAAAACCAGGCAAAAAGCAAAGTCGTATGCCGACAAGGATCCCGGTCTATTGCCGCCCTTCGAGATATGCATGTAATAAACATCATAATTATTTTACATATATATAATTAACGCTTTGGTGTGTTGTGATTTGTCATTTTTAATCTGTTTCATCTTATATACGTGTGTATGTGCAGATGGAGAGCTCAGCTACTAGAAAGTACCCGTCGCTGATCCATACCTTCTTCTTGACACATACTGTTAACGGCGTATTCTTGAACCCTGAGGACAAAGCTCTATATGTAAGTTTTGTTTCAAAACACGCACTTTAATGATTTGTCGAGAAATAATGTAGTAACCCGACTAATATATTAACTATCTTGTGTTTTTGTGATTACATAGGAGGAGATGCTGAGGCTACAGGGTCTAGGCTCCAACACCGAGACGGGTGTGCCCTACACTGAGGATGAGATAATGGCCATCGTTCGCGGGGGCAAGCAGCGGGGGCACATTCCCGGTGTTGGTAGGGTTTTGCCAGGACAGGGCACGGTCATTCCACCTCCGCCTCCATGCACGCACTCCTCTGATGTCGTTAAGCTCAAAAAGAGAGAGAAGGTGCTAACGCGTCAGGTGAACATGTTCATGAAGTTATTTAGGAGTGACGACAAGTTTTCCCAAATGCTTACTCAACTTGAGTCACAGCCTGAGATAGGTGGTGGCAGCGGGAGTGGCGGGCGCGGGGATGATGAGCAGGGAGATGATGAGGACGACGGCGAGGACGGAGAGGATGAGGACGATAGTTAGGAGATGTTGGGTAAGTATATATATGCTATTTTGTGTCTTAAGTACGTGTGTTTTGGAACTTGTTATCTTGGCGACCCTTATGTGAATATTTGTTTCCCCGTACATTTAGAACTTGTTATCTTGGTGAATATTGACTTGTATCTTGCGGATAATGCAAGTTTTGTGACTTCGTCACCCGTTTGTTAGGCTATTGTGTTTATTCGGATTTTGGACGTATTTAGCTTTATTATATCAAATGCGTTGATCATATTGTGTTTTGGATACAAGTTGTAATGTATTTTGGTATATTATATGTTGGTTTACACAGGTTTGAGTATTGGTAGATTTTTTCTGGAAAAATTCCGGAAAAAATATGGATATAGGCTGCTGTGCAGGCAGTCCCAAAAAAAAATGCAGACTTATCCCGGGCGACATGTCGCCCGGGAAAGATAAAACAAAAAAATTATTGCAGCCTCTTCCCGGTCGACATGTCGCCCGGGAAAATAATACCCAAAAATAGTGTAGGGTTATCCCGGGCGACATGTCGCCCGGGAAACTTACCACAACCGACAAAATTCCTATTATATTTGAAAATTAAATTTATTTAAAAAACTTTCCCAGGCGACATGTCGCACGGGATTCTTCCTAAATAATTAATTAATCTAACATCAATTTTAATTAGTGATTTTATAAACCGATTATCCCGGGCGACATGTCGCCCGGGAAAACCCTCCACGGTGGCACTTAATTGCTTGACTGAAACCACGTGGGCCCGGCGTTGTCGCCCGGGTAAGTCGCTCGGGAACGTATCCCCTTCGAGCTTTTCCGCTCAACTTATCCCGGGCGACATGTCGCCCGGGAAACTCATTCCCAACGACAAGTCGCCCGGGACACTACAACAATTGGGCCATATAGCTTCGGAATTTTATGGAGACCACAAAAGTGGTAGCTAGATGAGGGCTTGGGCCCACATTTTCAACTTAGTTTTTGGTCAAATATGCGAAAACTGGTCCCACCCAAATCGTCACCACAAATGTGGTCTCAACATTTTATGCATTAAAAACATTATTTATTCTTTTGTTAAACACATTTTTTTTT
>BQNB010006523.1:0-78071 GCA_026074375.1 Tanacetum coccineum | reverse complement strand
GCTTAAATATGTGAATAGGATTTTTGAATGGTAACAGTTACGCTTGGATAGAAATTAGTGACGGTCAATGCATTGACATGAGACGTGTGTCAATGTCCGTAATGTCGTGGATTTTGATTAGATATATACGCCAGGTTAACATTGAAATCTGAAAGAATGTGAGTCGTTTAGCCTGCTGGTTAGTTTTCTTGCTTAAAAATTCATACCTCTTATGATAATGATTTGCATAGTGGTATAAGTACAAAGTTTTAGATTTTGGATTATCTTCTATGATATGAACTGTTACAAGTTCACAGCACCCTTTCTATAAACATGTACATTTCATATTAATTTACTACTTTTCCTCAAAAGGTTTAGATCGGCAAACAAACTCCGGTAATGTATTTTGTTTGGTTGCCGATTGACCGTTACACAAGGATCTAGCCTCATATATTTAGTTGGAAGTTGAGATTGAACTCATATTTTACTTTTTTATTATATTTGATTGGTCAAATTACCGTTGCGGCAACGAAGTCATACCAAAGCTCCAATAGTATATAATTACTCATATAAACGTTACAAATTAAATATCATCTTAAGTGTAAAAAAAAACCTAAATATATAAAAGATTTTTTTATTGTATTTATCCCACATCAGATTGTAACAAAATCTATCTATCTATACTTTATTATAAAACACACTTTTTGTCAAGCCTATTTTTTTTCTTTCTTAAATAACTATTAACAAGAGCTTGCCACGCGTACAAACTAATGACGTATAGTACGGACCGGGCACGGCCCCATACTTCTTTATGGGCTTAACCTGTGTCGCGGTCACGGGTCGCGGACCAGCTAGTGTGTCACGGTCGCGGTTATGGACACCTGTCCGGAACGCGGCTTTCATGGCACGGTCTTCAACGGTTGTATTCTGCATACAACTGATTTATGCGCTATTTCAGGGTCGGATAACCCTAAATTAAGTAGGGGATATATTCTGTTAGTTTAAATAGGTCAAGATAATGTCAAATCCCGGTTTTGTCGGATAAGGCTTAGGCCGAATTATGGGAAAACCCTAATGAGCAAGAGGCCTATAAAAGGATCAACAATCATCATCAATGAGGTATCACTAAAAAACCCTAATCATACTCGATTACTCTCCAAGAACCATATACTTACTCTTACGCGAGAGGCTAATCGTGGGATCCGCTCCCACGATAAGGTTAACGCGTGTTCTTTATTCCTTGTGCAGGAGTCCTCAACGAAATTCACTTGGTGCAGGAATAATATTCCTCAGCCTGAATAACTACCTATTCGGGCCAAATCAGATCCAGCCTAACTTTTCCATCAACATTTACGGAAACTCGATCTCCGAAGTTAACCTGATCTCGAAGTATTGTGTCACACAGTCGTGTTTATTTAGTCGACTAATATATCAAAATAAATATATGTCTTCTTAATTAATATACTAGTTTAAATAAAAATGGTACATTTTTTTTCTTTTTTATATTTTATTTATTTACCTTATTCACAGAAAAAAATTTGTACATTTGATGACTCAGAGTCTTGTATTCGCCCCTGCCATTGTCTAAATTCGTTGAATATCAAAATTTACAATTTCTTTTAAGTCAATTCCATTTCTAAGTACTAAATAAGAATTCCCATGTGCAAGAAATTATTACTAGTATTAATACAAAGTGACTTATATACGAGTAGATATTTTATATTAAATTAATGTATGTGAAATCATGAACACTTCAACTTGTAAGTTAAAGTATACCAAAAGCATACCCGGCGGCTATTGGTTTAATATAATTTTATTATTTTTCAGGACTATAAACTTATTTTGTTTTAGTTAATTATATGCATATGTTGGAGTACATAATTGCCGCACATGAGTAGGGGTGTAATGGAGTTATGCTGAGCTCGAGTTTGGCTCGAAAATTATAAGGTAGGTTTGAGCTTGACTTGATTAGTTTGACGAACATTAATCATACAGGCTTGAGCTTAGCTCGAGTAAAGCTCGATCTCAAATCGAAAAGCTTGAATTTATACACAAATACTTAATTCGATAGCTAGATTCATCAATAAATTTAAGAAAATAAACAATGAGCACAAGAGCAAAAAAATTATACAAAACATCCTGGAAAAATAAGGTTAAAATTGTCCTTTTACAAATATTTAATTATTATACCAATGTTCACGTTAGCATTAAGGTTTTTTATATGAATATGTAGAATAAAATATATATGTTCTTGAAGGCTCGAAAAGCTCGAGCTCGCAGCTCGTTATGTGGATCGAGTTGGTTTATTGGGCTCGGGATTAGGCTTGAACTCGATAATAGCTCGACTCGATCGAGTTAGCTCAAGTTCGAGCTCGAGTTTCTTAATGAAAGCGTGACTTGTTTGCACCCTACACATGAGTTGTTATTGTTTCTTATTATAATTAAACACATTAACTATTGTATCTTGTGTCATACTCACTTTTTACCATTTGACGTGCATTAGTTTTCGACAGAAAAGTGATAGTTAAAACGTACTCTTTACCGATTAACGTAGAAAGTTAGGAAAAGTGATAGTTAAAACGTACTCTTACCGATTAACGTAGAAAGTTGGAAAAAGGTAAGACATAGCTCCGTCTTGACACTAAAGGGCTTTGATTCAGTTGATAACCAACTTCAAAAAACTTATCGATGTACCAGACAAATCGATTTTGTAGATAAAAAGTCACGGGTTTAAGTTTCGGATCATGCTCACATCAATTGGTGCTTCGCTAATTAGCCATGAGAGTTGTCGGATCTATTCTTTTTTAAATGGACAATGTCTAACTAATATATGGAGTTTAAGCTCATAATCACAGAGATTTAAACCGAGTGATACTAGATTTAATCGAGTCATGAAACACACTTCATCTATTAACCTTTTAAACGATATGAAATTTCATGTTACATGATTTTATGGATGATTTATTGATGCAAATATGCAGCCATGCACTAGATGACTTATTGCGGATAAACATTTGAACATGAAAGTGACTTATAAGCAAAGGACGACAAGTAGAATACATAAAGTGAAAGTTTAGTGGGTGTCGATATCATGTAAAGATAACGAACCAAGATAGTCATATGACAAGTCTAATCGATGATAAGGCTAATAGAAGTGCATGATACGAAATGTATTTTGCATGAATTATTCAAACATAACTTGAGCGTGTATAGTACATGTAACACCCCAATTTCCTAGGAATCGGGTGTCCAAACTTAACTTCCACTCAGTTGATCTTTATGATCAAACTAGAATCCTGAACCTGGAACTCGTTGGCTCCACGTCCACCGAAAGTAGGTAACCTTCTTCACCGTTGGTTCCCGTAACCAGACCCCAAACTATAAACTCGAACTCCACCCATGCATATGACGGCTGCGTATATATTGACCGAGTAGGATTTTAGGTTTAAACATTGTGATATTGTGAAGAAGCTTTCCTATATCTATAGTAACTAACTGATCGCAAATACCGAAAGTTTAGGATGAAGTTTTGACTGAGTTTTATGTCTAACGTTTTCTTTTAATTGACTAGTTTGTTTTCCTTTATAAATGGCCATCAAGGTAAAAGCCCAAACCCAATTACGAATATTAAACATGGTAGGCTTTAACTAAATACTAAACGTGAAACTTAATTATTATATATTTTGTTTACGTTTCATAAAGGTCGTAAAAATAGTGGTTATTACATCATTACCTCGTTATATTAATTTTGGCCTCAAAATTTAAGAGCTGTATAGTCATTAAGTCACCGACTATTAGATATCTGAATCAAAATAGGGTTTGAAACATTATCAAACTATTAGTCAATGAAGTTTTCAATATAAAATAAAAATTCATAATATTACAGTACAAATGTACGTTAGTATCACAGAAATAAGAAACATGATCAACAAACTTAGACGACGGAACTTGAACACATTTGTCGGAGGCACTACAACATTTGCTATATTCCCCAGCGACAAATCCGGGGTATCCCGGGCGACTTGTCGCTGGGGATACTTTTCTCGGGCGACATGTCCTAAACGTACTTTTAACTGAACAAGTCATAAAATTGTTCACTAAACGTTTGATTCTTTTAAAACCCTAGCTTCACCCGACTTATATTGATTACTTAGAAAAAGACTTAAGTGACTCGGTCTAGTACGCATTAGCAATGGACTAAGCTTTTTTGTACTCAATAACTCTAACTTGTTGCTTATTCTTTTGTATTTTCTTTTAGAACAAGAAATCACACAAAGACCTAAAAAAACCAAAAAGAGAAAAAAGAGAAAAAAAATAGCAACGTTTTCTGTATGATTTTGGAAAATTTTAAAAATATTGTTGGTCTTCAATCCTATTTTTTTTTTATTAATATTGAGCTATGAAAAGAACTTCTATTAGGTACAGAAACTATATTCTGAAGTTGTGTGTTGGAGTTGTATTGGACTTATTGTGGTTATTATATCATATTTGAATTCTATTACACATAATAATATATTTAAATATATAAAATATAAAGAAAAGAAACTTCTTGTAATATAAAAGTGAAAGTGTATGAATATGAGAGAAACGAATAAGAAATAAGAACATTAATAAAAAAACAATTTTTACCTTTACCAATATTGGTTGGGATAGAAGTTCCTCCTATTCCATTACTGTTTGTTGATTCTTAATTGACCTAGGTTTTTTTATTAGGGTTTGATTGTCTTTTTAGGGTTTCTCCATATTCAATCGATGTGGTTATTAAGCTGTTATTATTCTTGTTGTTTAGTGATCTTGGTCCTAATTTAGAACCCTAAATCATTGTTTTTTCGTCCGGTTTATTGTGTTGAGTTAGACAATCGCTTTAGGGTTTTGTATCTTTTGTTTCTAAAAAGAATAATGCTAACATTAGTGGTAATATGATGAAAGATGCGGAGTCTAGAAAAGAGGTTAGTAATCCAAACCCATTTGATGTGCTTAATTCGGCTGAAAATGATGTCGACTTGGGTACAAATGGGGGGACTTCAAATTTGGCTAGTAAAGAGGCCAATTCTAATGGATCTTCGTTCTGGAATGTGAGATCTAGTAGTAATACTACTACACCTATTGTTGAAAAATTTGATAAGCTTGAAAGACAAATTATTGATGGAAAACTTACACTTGTAAATAACGAGGGTAAACCTCCGGAAAAGGTTGATTATTCGGGTGATCATGATAGTAAGGATGAAGTTGAACAATAGAGGAACAATGGAGGGAAACTTATGAGAATGCTGATTACGAATACGACCCATACGATGATGATATGTATGAAGGCCAGGAAATTCCTGACAACATTCAATCTATATGCGATAATTTGGATATCAAGGTTCGAGGTCGTAAGAAGAAATAGATTACTTGAAATTATTGAGTCTTTTGTAGTCTAATCACTTTGTGTACCTTCCTTTAAAGAAGTAGGTTGCCTATGTAACGGGCGGAGATGCGAGATTCACCCTCATCCATTGTACTTAATTGTTTTTAGAGTAATAAATTTACCGGGAAAACCCTTTATCCAAAAAATAAATAATTATAATACGAAAATACCTGAGGACCTAACAAAATAAAAAAGTGATATTATGACATCACTAATAGAATAAAGTAATATGTAAACACGGTTCTTACTTT
Organism: Tanacetum coccineum; assembly: GCA_026074375.1. NCBI lineage: Eukaryota > Viridiplantae > Streptophyta > Magnoliopsida > Asterales > Asteraceae > Tanacetum > Tanacetum coccineum. The sequence goes on along the minus strand of BQNB010006523.1, from coordinate 72,431 downwards.
TTTGTAACACTTTTATCACGGCTAATATTTAAGAGCATTGTTGAAGAATATAATTGGTGATTGGAAAAAAGATTTCTATCCTATGCTGGTAGAGTTCAGCTGATATCCTCTGTCTTAGCTTTTATGCAAACATACTGGGCCTCAGTTTATCTATTGCCTGAAACTGTTGTTAAGAAAATAGATAAAGTAATGAAAAGTTTCTTATAGGACAGCAAAGGAAATAGTGTTGGGAAAGCTAAGATTGCTTGGAAGTGGTTTGCAGGCCCAAGGACCAAGTGGCCTTGGAATTAAACCTCTTGGTGAGTGGAATGAAGTGCTTCTTATGAAGAATATATGGAAAACTGTGGAACAAAAACAGACTTTATGGGTTAAATGGGTCAATAGAGTGAAATTAAAAGGAAGGAGTGTTTGGGACATTGATATTGATGTTAATGATAGTTGGGGTGGAAGAAACTTATGGAGTTAAGAAGCAAGATAAAACCACATGTCTTTTACAACATTGGAAATGGTAAAACAACTTCTGAATGGTATGACAGATGGAATCTGTGTGGACTTCTATCTAATATCATTACAAGAAGGGACATTTATGATGCAAGATTCAATGACAGTGATTGTGTTGCTGATTTGATAGAAGATAGAAGATGGAAGTGGCCTAGTGAGTGGTTTGAAAATTTTCATGTGTTAAAGTCAATTGATGTCCCTTCTCTAAAGGATAAACATGACCAGACTGTTTGGCTAAACAATAATGGCAAGTTAATGAAGTTTACTATAAGGGATGTGTGGATGGATATGAGAAGTCAGTAATCAAAAATGGGTTGGCATCACATTGTGTGGTTTTATCAATGTAATCCAAGACATACCTTCATCATGTGGCTTGCCCTTCATAAAAGACTACAGACGCATGATGTTGTAACACCCCCAAAATAAGTGGCAGCGGAATAGTAACCGAGGGAGTTACTTCATAATACAATAACACAAGATATAAGAGAACGACCTCTAAATGGGTCGTTTAAAAGATAACCTCGTTGATTTGATTAAAAATAAATAAGTTGTAACATTGGTCCCATAAGTTTGCATCGAAAAGTAAAACACAGTTTAGTACAACGAGGAAGATAGTTTTAATGCAAATAGAAAATCCATGAAAGTGATCTTGAAAGATAAGGACTCCATGCACATCAAAAAACCATATTAGTTAAGCACCTGAGAAATACATGCTTAAAATGCGTAAACATAAAGTTGGTGAATATTAGCTTAAATTTAGTCATAACTTATCGAGTAAACTTTATTATTACATGCCTCGTTATTCCTCGTGTCTTTATTAAGTATAACAATATGCTCTGCAGTACCGAGTGTTTATACGAAACCTAATGTCTATGATAAGAACTTTATGACTCTTCTAAAAAAGACCATTGGTGTCTTTAATTGGGTTTGAAGATCGGTTTTCTACAACAGGACCAGTTTCTATGCGTTTTATACAATAGAGACCGGTTTTTACAAGAAACCCAATTTTTATGCCACCCATGCCTCCTCCTTATTACCCTTAGGAATTGGTATTTTCAAAACGGATCTCTATTAAAAGGTGTTCATGGCCTTTTGTGTAGTAGTGGCTACTTGCTTCCATAAGTAATAACAAGCAATGTATCTCACCCCGAGATTTGTAAAAAAATTGTAAAACAAGTTAAAGAGAGGCTATAAACTCACCTCTAGTCATAGTATTGATTTTTGGAAAATCAATAAAGAAAAGTCGTCACAAAATGTCCGGTATGCAACCTATTTAATTATAGGTCGATTTAGAATAATGCAAGCGAAATAAAATAAATGATGCACAAACAATTTTTTAGAAAGTCAACATCACCCGCATATGTTTGTTTCATAATTTAGTTAATCAAAACGTGATTTCGCAAATATATACTTTACGTCAATATAATCTTTCTATTTTTAGTAAATCTCTAATGCTTAATTAGTATCGTTTTTATAAAGTTTCTAATGTGCCTTAACAATTTATAAGTAATACACTATTATTCGCTAAGTTTTGTATAACTCAAACTGACCGGAAAATATAATTTAATGTTTCAATCGGCAACTATATTAACTCAAAATGTGTGCGGGAAATTTATTACATTTTTCGAAAAATAGTCTAACTTTTACGGAGTATAGCTCCTTCATTATTAACTTTCATGACAAAAAATTGTTTTTTATTTTCGCGAAAACTCATTTCGGACAAGTTTTCTTTTATACACTTTAGTCAATTCGAACCCGAAAGGGGTCAAAACACATGATTTAGAAATTGCTCAGAATGTACCCGAAACAGTTTACCGAAAAGTGTTCCCAAACTTCATTTGACCATAACTTGCTCATTTTAAGCCTGATTTTAGTGTTCTTTATATCAAAATTTCCGTAATGATATCTACTATCATAATATTAGAGTTTTAATATCTCAAAACATTTTTAAGTAACCTGTAACGTAGGGGTTGTTTGTGATAATTTATATAACTTCTCGAAATGCCAAAATAACAATTCACAACTTCCTCAAAGGCCTAATCTAATTTATCTCTGAATCCACCTCATGACTAACTTAATCCCTTCACCAACAAGATACAACTTTACTAATATTACTAGCTAACATATAAAATTACTAGTTTACTTCTGAAAATTCGATAAACACAATAATATTGCAAGAACACAAATAATACTTTTTCATCACTAAAAGCTACTAGTTAAGTTTATAAAAATAGTAACACAACATGTGAGTGATGCTTGTTTTGAAAGAAAATGTATAGATGATCAAGATGCATAGAAAAATCAAAAGTGTAGTTAAGATGCTTACAAAGATGATGAACACAAATGAAACCCTAGGTTTTGATTATAACCCAAAATCCTTTCAACAAAACCTTGTAGTCTTTAGGAAATACTAAGAACTAGCACCTTTCTTGTAAAATACTTTTATAAAATTAACGCAATACTAGCTTATATGTGGTGTTTGTGCCGTGGCTATGTAAGAGAGAAAAGGGAGGATGAGTTGAGTTTTTAGCTAGTGATAAGTGAGAAGTAAAGTGAGAAGTGTGGCTTACTATTAAACTAAAAGATCCTTCTATGGATTTCTATTAATTAACAAGGAGAATTGTGTTTTTCGGATTCGTTGCCTCTATGGCCGTGGGTTGGGTTTCTTATATACTACTGAAACCCTAACTGCCTGTTACACAAAACGCGGGAAATAAAGTCCTTAAGGATTGGATATGTCTCATCCTTAGTTTCTAGAAAGAAAACCCAACAAAACCTGCAATAGTCATCAGTGATCACGAAGGCAGTAATATTTGTGGTCTATGCTTCGAATGGATGTAGGACCAATGGGAGGTCATATGAAGAATTGCAAAGGCTCAGAAATGCGTCGCTTACAAAAGTATGGCATTATGGTGGCTTTGTGTTGCTTGCCTTTGCAACATGCAACACAGTATGGTCATTTTGAAAAGCTTTGGAGGAAGACTATGACAGGTTATCTTTTATCAAATTATTCATATTTTTTTAGTTCACATGACCCATCCTTCATATGCACTTTAAGCTTCATCAGGGAGAAGCTTTGGCCACCAACAAGCATATTTTCTTTAGGAGCAAGATTATTCAAGTTAAAAGTATACAGATTGTGCTTCCTTAGAACTTTGAGTAACACCATGCTTTCATCTAGGAGTTTGAAATCGTTGGAGAGGACAAGACAATCAGTGTTTGTGAAGAGAACTCTATTCTTCTTGTCACAAATCTGAGAGACTGCGAACAAGTTGAATTGTTGAAGTTCCTTCACATAGTATACATTTTCAAAATCTAACTTAGGAGTCCTGATTGTCCTTTTTCCCGTTATTCACCCTTCACCACCTCCAAAAGTCACTTTACCATCCTTAAAAGGTTGAAAGTCATCCAATCTTTCCTTGTTGCCAGTCATACTGCGAGAACAACCACTATCTACTATCCCTTCATCTCCAGCATCTGTATGGAGATTGACATGTACAAAAGAACAATTAGTTTCTAAAGGGGAACCCAAGCCATTCCTGACTTGGGTTTGCCTTGTGGATCTAAAAATTTAGGCCATGTAGATATGTGAGATCCACCATTGTTCTTGGGTACCCTGTACACTTTATTTCTATGTGACTTCCAAGAACAACCTGCTGAGGCTTATCGCAGTTGCCCCACATTCCCTTTCATAATGCATTTGATTGTAATAAACATGAGGTCCAAATGGTGTGGAGGTCTGAAAATAAGAACTCGTAGGTGTATGCAAATGGGCCATAGGTCTAGCAGTACTTTGCCACCAACCAGAAGTAACTGAAGAGAATGTTCTTTCTTCCAGCATGAATCTGAGTGTGGCACTATTTTTGCCCTTTTTTTTAAAACCAATAAGTAGAAAACTGTTGCACGTAGAAATTGGTGCACCAGTTGGAAGAACTGGATTTTGGCCCTACTAGTAGAAATGTTTTGGACCCCCCCCTACCTGCAGGAACCTGGTTTGGTACCTCAGCAGCAGAAATAGTATCTTGCCGATCTGAGAAGTACTGCTTGTGGGGACAATTGGGGGGGGGGGGGGGAATTTTTTTTGGTTTGGGGGGGTGGGGGGAATGAGGGACCATAGTAGCATTGTCCCATATTGGTTCCTTTGAGGATATCCAAAACCATCAAATCATTTAAGCATATTGTGTCTCATATTAATTACAATCCTTATGAGATGAAGATAACTACCACATACAAAACTGACATTTGGAAGCAGAAGAATTATTTTTCTAAAATGACATGCCATTTTTTATTATATAACCATTCTGTATTACAAGGGGTCGAGAAGTTTTTACATCTTTATCAGTACAAGAAAAACTAGGTAACTCCTGAACAATAATGGGTTCTTGGATAGTTGTCCCTTCACTAGACTCTAAATTAGCTTCACTTGCATGTGTGGATACACTGGAAGTAGATGCATTTGAAGAAGAGTCTGCAGTCATGGGTTCTGAAGACTTGACACTTGACACACAGAAGGCATAGTCATTGGACTTGATCTCTGAAGACTTGTCACTGTTATCACAAGAGACAAAGTCATTAGACACAGAAATAGAGTCAATAGAGCAAGTAGACTTTTTACCATATGTCATTTGTGTTTCATCAAGGTTAGTGGTGTTTGATAGAGGAATGTAGTTCCTAAAAAGAGGTGAAGGAACTGCTTTCATTCCATCAACTTTGGTAAACTTATGAAATAGAGGTCTACCTTCCACTTCTTCAGACTTAGGGGTAAAGATACTAAATTCAGAGTCATCCCATCCTAACTCACTTTCCCCTATATATTTATCAAATCCCAAACCCACTTTTGTTCTTACAGACATGGAACTATCAATTAATCTGAACAGGTTTTTAGAAGAAGATGTCCACTTTTCAGTCTTTGCTAAATGATTATCCAGTTTAGTCTGTAAATCTTTCTTTGCTATCTCTGCTTCAACATTTATTCTTTCAGAATGTTTTAGTAGATTAGTTGTATTTTCTAATTCAATAGACAATACTCTAATCTTTTCTTCATATCCTAACTGATTTTGCTGATAGACTCTCTTTTGTTTTTCTAATGTTTTAAGAGAGTTTTTATATGCCTGAACCTGTATCTAGTACTCATCGTATTGTTCATTTAGATTATTATACTGTTTTTGAAGATTATTAAATTTATGTTCACAACCAAAAGGACAGTTTTGTACCTCAGAGGTTATGCCCATGAGAGCAAATTCTCCAGCAATAGCATCAGTTACCATTTCATGATCAAGCATATATACTTCGAGCTAGCACTTCTCACATGAAGCACCAAAACTAGCAGCCATTCCATACTCTTTGGGAGGAAACCCTCATCATCCCTAGATTTATGTTCTTTCCAATTCTCCAATGTGTCAACTGTTATTAAGGCTTTAGTATCAGCCTCCTTTTTCCCAAGTTCCTGAATCTTGAATGATGAATATCTCTTTCACTTCTCCCCTTTTGCTATGCATTCTCTGCAATAGTGGACCTTTTGTAAGCACTCTAAGCATACTAACTGCTTTCTTGTTGAACCTAGCAGCTTCTTTCTTATCAAACTCAATATTTCCTTCACCCTTTTTCTCTAACTTATTCACCCTGACTGACAACATAGCCATTTGCCATTTGATATCCATCTCTTCTAAGTCCAATTTGTCTATTTGCTCAAAATCTTCATAAGCTACTTGTTGTTCCGGTTCACTTTCAGCTATAAGAGAGTGAAGAACATCTTGAAGACATTACCAAAATCTGAGATCTGCTTAGAAACTTGATAGAGCAGAGTAAGTAGTAGATGAGGAGAAGCTTGGGCTTTCTGCATATGACATCTTTTTGCTAGTACTGGTAGTACTAACAAATGCAGATTTGGCTTGGGATTGACCTTGAGGTATGAGTTAGATTTATCCTTTGACATCGTATACAAGTGTCTTCAAACTTGTAGTACAAATCTTCAAAGAAAGCAAGTTCAGTCCCACCTTTGGTTTTTAGGTCAAAGCCACTGTGGACCTAGATGAAGGCAAACATCTGAGAAACTTAAGATTGATGTCTTCCTTCATCAGGCGTGGCCTTGAGTTGGTTAAAGCTGTCTGGAATCTTCTGATCTGTATACCCTTTGTGGCAATCCCTCTGATTTACTAATTATGAAATCTGAGAATGCTTGCTTCAGCAGGACTTTTCTCATTTTTTGGGTTCGGCAATTTCCACCAAACCAAGCTTTGACTGCCTTCCATATCATCCCTTGCTTCATTTCCCCCCCCCATTATAATGGAAATCAAGCCACAATTGATCATCAAGAATAGACTGGAAGCCAAGGTAGTTCTTGCCTTTGATTCCCTCTGAACAGCAATGTGTTCATCTGCAGTCGTTGGGGGAAGAATAATGACCCTTCCATCACGATCTCTTCCAGTCCTTTTTAAGCTGTTGCCATTTTGAATCACTTCCAAGATATTATATCATTGTTTGTGATCCTGTATTTAATCTCTTAGCCCATACTCATTACTCATCCTTCTTCAAATAAGGAAACTTTGCATTGTTATTCGAGACAGTGGTGATGATTTAAGGTTGAATGTTTTGCTGTTGTTGTGGTTGAGCATTGTCATTATTAATACCAGAAGCATCATCATGGTCAGACATCTTGAAAAGGTTTTGGTAGGGATATTGGATGTGTTTAAGGTTCTAAGAGTCTAGATCTACGTGTTCTTCTTATCCAGAGACTCTCAACAAGCTCTGATACCACTTGTTGGATCCCACTCTAGATAGATCTTTACTGCCTGTTAAGGATGGTGATTAACCTATGTAATTTACAAGCATCACAAAGAGAGTACTCTTGCTTATACAAGCCTAATGTCTATGTTAGGAAATTTGACAAAGCTATAGAAGAACAAGACTATTAAACTAAAATATCCTTCTATGGATTTCTATTTATTAACAAGGAGAAGAATCAATTCTCGAATGTGGGTTGGGTTTCTTATATACTACTGAAACCCTAACCGCCTGTTACACAAAACGCGTCAAAGAGATATGCATTATAATTTCCTAAGATAGCTCAATCATATCCTTATTACTAACTAACTATACTACGCTAAACCAGACCATATATAGTAATACCAGACGAAACTATTGTTCTACAGCAAGAACCATATTGGTCTGCCAGCACTAACTATGAAGTTATCCTTACCGTAGAAACTAAACCTTCCAGTCGAACTTATACTCTACCAGTAGGAACTACATACCTACTAGTATTGACTAACTATTACAATATTCCTAACACTAGCACCTTTCTTGTAAAATACGTTTATAAAATTAACACAATACTAGCTTATATGTGGTGTTTGTGTTGTGGCTATGTAAGAGTGGTAAAAGGAGGATGAGTTGAGTTTTTTTGCTAGTGTTAAGTGAGAAGTTTAAAAAGGTGGGGGGGAGAAAGGTGGCTTTATATTAGGAAGGTTTAAGTAGCTTATAATTATATAGTGAGATAAAAAAAACAAATTTCAATAAGGAGAGTAAGGGGGCGTGGGCTTGTGTAAGAAAAGTATAGGATGATGATGTGTTGGGTGAGTCTTGTAAGAGAGTTGGCAAGGGTGTAAGAAAGTCTTTGAAACTAGCACTAGTTGGTATATTTGTATGAGTTAATTAGGAATGTATATATATTTTGTGTATGTTACTTAAGGGGGCCGGTTTATATATGATAAATGGGGAGGGAAATACTAATTTTTTATAAGGTGTAAGTATTGTGGGTATTTGTAAAGTTGGTATAGTTTACATGCACGCATGAAAGCTCATAATGCGAAACGTAAGCTCTTTACGTAAAACTTGTAAAATAAAATATAAAAAGTTATAAATTATCTTCGTAATAATTATATAACGCATAATTGACGTAAAATTATGTTAGTTTAATGCGGGTTTATGTTAAATGTTGATTTTCAGTTTACGCGATTTAACTTAACGATTATAATTAAAGTAAACACGTAAAGGTTCCAAGTAAATAGTTTTGAGTTTATTGATGTAAAATAACCTAAAAATATGGATTGTCACAAATGTCATGGCAAAATGGATGAATGGATTGCCTCTCAAATGCTCCTTGTGTAATCAGACAAGTGATTCTGTCCAACACCTATTTTTTAAATGCAGCTATTTTAAGAAGATATGGGATGCCATTAAAGGGAGAATTCTGTTGGATAATGCAAAAATGAGTGGGGTGATATTATTGGGAAGTTTCAGGCTATGCATTGCAAGAATAACATCAAAAGCATCCTTAGTAAGATTGGTGTTGCAGCATGTGTCTATACAATTTAGAAGGAAATAAATTTAAAAACTTTTCAAAATGTGAAAAAGGATGAAGATGATTTAACAAAAGTGATAATTAAAGAGATAAAGTGAAAGCTGGCAAGTCTTACTGTCAACAAATCTAAAACTGTTTCTAAGATCTATGAGGAATGGGAAATTTGTCCTGTTTACACAAAGTGAATCTTTGCAGCTTCTTAAGGGGTGTTTGGATGCCAGATTTATGAAAACAAGTAAAAATCATGGTCTATGCTTGTATGATCATGGAATATGCAGATCAAATAATGGTTAATTTCTAATATCTTGGAGTCCATTTGGTGTGACTATACTTATTTGTTCCTCATGGTTGCTCCAGATTGGCCTTGGGAAGGATCTAATGAACTATGTAGGACAATAAGAGGTCTGATTCAAGTGGATGTACCATAAGGAAGGATTAACCATTATGAATGGTATTGGTCTGGGTGGATGGTGTATGAAGGGTGGAATAAAGAGTGTGCGAAAGATGAACCTTCTTGGTCCACCCAACACATTATCAAAGAAGGTTTGGTTGGTTTTAATGAGGGTGTGTGTTCCCTGAATAGTAATGCTTTCCCTCTTTTCTTCTTGTCTCATTCCAGTGAGGTTGTAGCTGCTGGATGATTCATGAGGTTAATGGGAAGGAAATGTAGCTATGTCAGGTATAGCCCCTTATTAGTGTGAATGAGGGCTATATACTTCTTGGTGATGCTTGCTCAGTTTCATGGCAATTCATTGTGGGTGCTGGTTGAATGTTTTGAATATGAACTGAGCATGGAAATGTAGTCAAGAGTATATGGTCTTGGTGCATAAAGGTGAATTGATGACTCATCATGGGAGTCTGATATTGTTAGACTGAAATGGTTTAATGCCAGACTTGTAGATCTTGTTCTACCCGATATCAGTCGGTGGTATTAGAGATGTTTGTTAGTTGTATCAGATAAGCTTTGTTTCTTGTATTTGGTTTGCTGTATAAAAAGGATTTAGGCTTGTCTAATCTTTTGTTTCAGTTGTATCATTGTCTATGTTTTAATAATATACTTGACCTTTTGCACCAAAAAAATATATTTAAGAGCATTGCTAAAGCTTCCTACAAAATCATAATACTTATCCTCCTAGACACACAATTATATAATATATATTTCTCCACTTATCATCTCTCCAAATTCAAACCGTTAGTTTCGCCATTTGTCAGGATCATGTGAGTAAAAAGATTAGTAGAAAGAATTAGCATTTTTGTATATTTAAATTTAACATTTAGATTAATTTTTTTATGTAATACTTTTAGTAATCATAGTTGCTGATCTTTTTAGCTCACTAATCTATGAGGTTTAAGCTAATCGTCACATAAATTTTCGGAATGACACTGAAATTTCATGTTTATGATTTTATGGATGATTTATTGATGATTTATAATGATATGATATTTCATGTTATATGATTTTATGGATGATTTATTGATGCAAGTATGCAACTAGAGTTGCAAAAAAGTCGTGTCGAGCTTTTATCGAGCTCGAGCTAGAATCCGAGCACGAGCCCAATAAATTAGCTCAAAATATATAACGAACCGAGCTCGAGTTTTCAATAGCTGAGCTCGAGCTTTTTGAACCTTCATGTAAATAAATAATTTTATTATAAGTATTTATATTATAAATATTTATATAAACAACCTAAATACTAATGTGGATATCGGTATAAGTATAATTAGATATTTATCGTAGGACTTTTTAAACTCTGGTATTTTCAAATATTTTGTATAAGTTACGTTCTTTGTTGTTGAGTTCATCGTGTATTGTCTTAACTTTATTGATGAATTTGGCTATCAAATACAATATTTATGTATAAATTCGAGTTTTTCGAGCCGAGTTCGAGCCTTATACGAATATTAACTTAAACATGGATGATTAAAACTCATCAAACTATCGATCCGAACTCGAGCTTAACTTATGATTTTCAAGCCGAACTCAAACTCTATCAAACTCAAGCTTGGGTCGACTTGATTAAAGCCCCGTATGCAACCATGTAGTAGATAACTAATTGCGGATAAACACTTTTGCATGAGAGTGACTAAAGCAAAGGACCACAACTTTTGTAACTTTAAAGTTAGCTGTACATGTACTAGATAGTTATTGTGTATAGTAAATGAATGAAATTCGGGAAAATCTGCACTTTTGAATGATTTAATTTTGGGAAAATCAAATGGAAAAGCTGCACTTTTTGTATGATTAAATTCTGGGAAATTAAAACTTTTGTACTATATTTGAGAGTAATTATATTATGTTAATTAGATCGGTCAAAAACCGATCTAACTAATCCAACAGAACCCACCAAACGGATCACCTGGATCAGATAGAACGTTTTTTTGCTTATAGCCGTTCTTTCTGTAACATTAAAAAGATCGGTTATCAACCGATCTATATGTGTATCCTCTTAAATAGATCACTCTTTGTTAGAGCGGTGGGAAACCGATCTTTATGTGTATCCTCTTAAATAGATCACTCTTTGTTAGAGCGGTGGGAAACCGATCTTTATGAGGCTTTTTCACCGTTCTTTTTAGCATTTTTTGTAGTAGTGATTAGTGGGTGTCGATATCAAGTATGTAAAGATAACGAACCAAGATAGTCATATTTATGGTCAATATTTTTGAAAGAAAAATAGATGAAAAGTCTAATCGATCGATGATATAAGGCTAATAGAAGTGCATGATACGAAATGTATTTTGCATGAATTATTTAAACAACACTTGAGCGTGTATAGTACAAATATACGTTATATCACAAAAATACTAAACGTGATCAACAAACTTAGTCGACTCGTGGCGCGAAAATGTCGATGATGATTGTTAATAAGAGACAATTATACGTTAGAAGATACTTCAATCTTAAAAAATATAGTGTTAGTTGCTTGCAATGTATGTATGAAATCAACTTATAAATTAAGTGATATATTCAGAAGAGTATATCTGTAATATTCCTAGTGTATCATGCACTCTATATAATATGACTATGTCTATGTCACTGCGAAGGCTTCAATCAGAGTTGTCAACGAATCAGACGAGTATGAACGGAAGCTTGCTCGTGTTCGTTCGTTTAAGTTTAGTAAGACAAATAAGCGTACGCGAACGTTTAAACGAACGAAATTTGTTGTTCATGTTCGTGCGTTAAGGTGTTAAACAAACATAAATAAATGAATATATGAAAAAAGGTACAAAATATCTATAATATTGTAACGTTTTTTTTATGTGTTCGTTTGTCTATTTTACGAAGAGTGTATTATATAAATATACGATATTTGGATGTAAACAAATAAACATACATAAACGAACATATAACCGAAGGTTCACAGACGCAAATGAACGAAAGATGCTTGTGTTCGTAGTCGTTCATTTAATTAAATGGTTTTTGCTCATGCTTGTTCAGTTAATAAATAAACGATCATAAATGAACTTTTAACCGAACGATTCATATAATGTTCACTACGTTCGATTCATTTACAACCCTAGCTTCAACCGACTTATACTGATTACTTAGAAAAAGACTTAAGTGACTCGGTCAAGTACGCAATACCAATGGAGTAAATATTTTTGTACTCAATAATTTGTTGCTTACCTTTTTGTATTTTCTTGTAGAACAAGAAAACCTACAAAGACTTAAAAAGATAGCAACGTTTTTTGTATGATTTTGGAATATTAGAAAAATATCGTTTGGTCTTCAATCCTATTATTTAAATTTGAGGGAAAAGTTTTAAAATAGACCGGTCAATTAAAGTGTATCTTTTTTAGATTTCAAAAAATAAAACTTCATCATAAGTAGGTCCAGTCGCCCATGGGTCCATTGTAAGTCGCCTAAAAAACTTTTCACTTTTTGTGTAAGTTACTTTTCAGACATGTTTTTTGGCGACCTAATAAAGTATAAAAGTCGCCTAAAGTACAAAAGCTACTTTAGGCGACTTTTATACTTTACTAGGTCGCCCAAAAACATGTTTGAAAAGTTACACAAAGAGAAAAGTTTTTTAGGCAACTTGAGAGACCGAACGACTGGTTTATTTTAAGAAGTTTATTTTTTAAGGCCAAAAAAAGGTATACACTTTAGACTACCGATAAAAATTATCCCTAAATTTGAGCTATGAAAAGAACTTTAGTTAGGTACAGAAACTATATTTTGAAGTTGTGTGTTGGAGTTGTATTGGACTTATTGTGTTTATTATATTATGTTTGAATTCTATTACACATCATAATATATTTAAACATATAAAATATAAAAAAAAAACTTCTTTTTAAATATAAATTATACTTTCTCCGTCTCTCACATTAAGTGTCTACTTTGATTTTTTAAGTCAATTTTCTTTAAATTTGACCGTAAATATTTTTATTTGTGTTATATACTAATACTTAATGAAAATTATACTAATAAAAATTAAATTTAAAACTCAATTCATTCATATATTTTGCGTTAAGTATTATATATAACATAAAAAATTATTTAAAATCAAAGCTAAAAATAATTTAAAAAATTAAACTGAACATTTAATGTAAAACGGAAATAATATGAATTTAAGTGAAATGAACAAGAAATAAAATAAAATAAAAAACACCATTTACCTGATTATCTTATTGCGTGGGATAAAAAGTTTACTTGTTTGAATGAACCTTTTATCCATTTTTTCCTTGCTAAATTTAGTAATTACCTTATGAAGAGAATATTATAGGTAGAAAATCATTAAAGAATAAGATTAACCAAAACATTTGTCCTTAGTAAAAGACCACACATCATTATTGACATTTTTAAACAACGTAACTTTGAGCCTAATCTATGGCTATATTTTTAGGAAATTGCGAAATATAGCCAGGTCATATTTAAAGAGAGTTATCTTTACTCTTCACACCTCAAAATGGTTCTAACATGCTTTGACTCAAGTCTAATTCAAACGGTAACCGTTTCGGAGAATGTTCCATATCAGGCTCGCAATGTCGAGTCAGAAACCTACGGAAAAAAACTCTTCACTTGTTGTATTTAACATCTTTCGACTGATTCTATGCAACCGATTATGTGTGCTTTTACTTTTCTTTTTTTAATATAACACTTAGTACTATGCTTAGCAAAATCATGTTTTTTAGAGCACTAGTATGAGATTATCAACTACTTTTAAGAATACATTGTTTAGATATATTATAAGAACAACTTATTTATCAGAAACATACGGGCTTCCAAAAAAATAAGGGAATTAAACTAAAGATGTATTTATTTCAATAGTTTATATCTTATAAAAGATATTTGGGCCAAGGTCCATAATTTAGATAAAATTTATCATAATGGCCTAATGGGACAATATTTGGGCTGGAAATGTCATAGTAGAATTGCATGATGTCACTGGTCCGAGTGTGTAAAAAAAAAGTTTTATAACTTAAATGAAAATGTTATCAAAATGGATAGTACCCTTACGGTTACTCGCATCGCAATCTCGAGTCAAAAACCCATGTAACCAAAAAAAAGTGTATTTTTATTAGACGAGACTTGTATTTACTAATAACTTTTAAGTTGACGACCCACTCATATACTACTAAGCCAAAAGACCCTTTGATATTTGAATCAAGAGGTATAATGTACGTGAACCATGTTTTATAGTGTCTGAGAACATGTCGAAAGAATCAGATGATAGAGGACGTAAAGCCGTGGCCCAAACTCAGTTGTGGGCTTTGAGTCTGTTAGGGTTTTTAGGGTTTCCAATATTTTCTATGCGATTATATAAAAATGCTGAAAACCCTAAAGGATCCAAAGCCAAATATGCGTGGGCCATCTATCATGTGATAATTGGGGCAGTAAACGAAACGAACGTTCAATAAACATTTCATAAGCCGTTCGATAAAAAGTTCGTTTATGTTTATTTATTTATTAAATAAACGAACGTGAATAACATTTTACGTTCGTTTAATTAAAAACGAGCATGAACAAAAGTCTTGTTTGTTTATTTATGTTCGTGAACGTCCGATTATTCATTCGTTTATGATCATATATCCGTTTATGTTCGTCTATCGTATATTTTTATTATATAGTCTTAGAATTGTTTTACTTAAACAAAACAACACTTATAAAATACAATATTGTGTATTCTTTGTGAATTTAATGTTTATTTATGTTCGTTCGTTTATGTTTGTTGAGTGTCTTAATGAACGAACATAAACGGACATCAACAACCTTATTTCTTAATTAACGAACATGAACAAAAGAATTCGTTTAAGTGGTTGTTTCCGTTTATTTGTTGGACTAAAATTAAACGAACGAATATGAATAAATCTCCGTCCGTGTTTGTCCGAATCGTTTACAGCACAGGGAATAATAATTGGGTCAAAAATTGTTAATTTAAATAAAAGTATGAAAGTTTGATGTAAACCCATCATCTTATTTGTCATTACACCACAACATGTGATTCATGCTAGCCATATGATTCTTAGACAATGACAAAGATTCAAACATGTGATTCATGCTAACCATACAAAAAACATACCACACACTCTCATTTAAGGTACATGATTCTTGTCAGTAGTACACCACAACATGGAAGAAAACAGTAGCAACAACCATCAACAGCCACTCTTACTAGCAAACTATAACGAACTCGATGTTTCTATACTCGAACGAACATGGGTAGAGTCGAAAAAGATATGGAAGATCGCGGGTCCTTCTAGTTTCTCGCGTCTTTCGTTATACTCACTTGCTGTCATTACACAATCATTTGCTGGTCACCTTAGTGACACTGACCTTGCCGCGATCTCTATTGCCACAACCGTTATCACCTCCATCACATTCGGCTTCTTGGTAATTTATATAAACTTTATGGTGCTTGAAATTTGCTTGATCATAGGCTTTTTTGTGTGTATGTGTAAACAATTTTTTTGATAAGCATACAAATTTTTTAAATAAGCAAATCAGAAACCAAAACACTTAACAGACTCTATATAAGCAGTTTGTAATAAGCAAATGAAACTGCTTCTGAAAAGCAGCTTATTTCACTTGCAAATAATAGCCAATTTACAAACTCTCAAACTATCTACTAATGTAATGTATCAAAATGCAATAAGCGGATAACTAGTTTCATTTCTATGTGTAGTTAGGAATGGCGAGCGCTTTAGAAACTCTTTGTGGACAAGCATATGGAGCAAAGCAATATCATATGTTGGGAGTATACTTGCAACGATCGTGGGTCGTTTTGCTCATAGGTTCAATAGTATTGCTACCACTTTTCATATTCGCGACTCCAATACTTAAACTAACCGGGCAGCCAGAGGTAGTGGCTGAGTTATCAGGAAAAGTGGCAATGTGGCTGATTCCAATGCATATGAGCTTTGTTTTTCAGTTTTCGTTGGTGAGATTTCTGCAAGCTCAGTTGAAAACCGCGGTGATTGGTTGGGTGTCAGCTGTAGCTCTTGTTCTTCATTTGGTTGAGAATTGGTTTATGTTTTCTAATTACAAAATTGGCGTTGTTGGGGCTGCGGCCATGCTTGATTTTTCGTGGTGGGTGTCGGTTTTGGGGTTGTTTTTTTACGCTGTGTTTGGTGGGTGTCGTGAATCTTGGAATGGTTTTTCCGCGCGATGAAAGCCGTTTTCAAGGGTTATGGTGAGTTCTTTTATAGCTATCTAGCGGCTTCAAAGTGGTAGTGCGTTGCGTAAGTTTAATCAACTTATTTATTGCAATCAATGTTTACATGGACCGAATGATGTGATGTTCTCTTTTTTGTCGTACTTCTTTTTAGGTTGGAGAGTTTTTACTATCGAGTTTTGGTGATAGTAGCTGGGAGCTTAGGGAACACAGAGGTCGATATTGACGCGCTTTCAATATGGTTTGTTTCTATTCCCATATGTATGTGTTTGTACATTGATCTCAAAATTACAAGTGGAGTTTATTTAACCATGTTTTCTTGCTTCAATCTTATGTGTTCTTGTTGACAGCATTACTACTTATGGTTGGGAGATCATGATTCCATATGGGTTCTTGGCTGCAACAGGGTACGTTCATAGTCTCTTTGTTGCAACGATCACATATATGCATTAACGTAGCTAGATATTTATGAGAGGTTAAAATTTTATATGAGAAGTACAGTGTTCGTGTAGCAAATGAGCTTGGAGCAGGCAATGCAAAAGGCGCGATATTTGCTACCAAGATATCATTGCTAACATCCATCCTTATAGGCTTATTGTTTTCTGCAATCATCATTGCATTCCCCGACAAATTAGCTATGATCTTTACATCAAACAATGTTGTCATTAGCATGGTTAATGAACTTTCCGTGTTGTTAGCCCTCACAGTACTTCTTAGTTGCATTCAACCGGTTTTTACTGGTGAGTTAGTCGCTTATTTAGCATCTGATATTAGTTAAATTGCCAAAATCGTTCTGATTTCTATAAAATCTGAATTCTAAAGGAGTAGCACTTGGCTGTGGCTGGCAATCGCGAGTCGCTATGGTTAATCTTGGAAGCTACTATGTCATTGGAGTCCCTCTTGGTGTTGTATTAGAACGGTTTTTTGGCTTTGGCATTAAGGTTTAACATCAGACTTTTGTGTTTTATGTGTGGCTGGTGTACTTCACCTAGAAGTTAACCGGTTTGTTGGGTTGATCAGGGTCTTTGGGCAGGAATGCTGAGTGGGACTATCGTTCAGACGTTAATCTTAGCCATCATAACCATTAGATGCGAATGGGACAAGCAGGTACTATCAAAACATAATACTACTTTATAAGGGGCAACTTAAACCATTTAAATGGAAATGGGTCACTCGGGGTTAATAGTAAACTGGTGATGGATCGATAGATTTATAAATTCAGACTTTTGAACATCGTTATAAATTTTGGCATGTTAGTTTATTTGGTGTAGACGGCGAGACCCCTTTCAAGTCTTTTGACTCGCACTGGTCTTTATAGTATATCCCTATTAGATCATAAACCAAATCTAGTCGACTTGCCCATTTTAACGCTTTCATAAAACGTTTACCACTTGTTCTCAGCAAAATGAAAAGCTTACGCCCCTTTTTTGTAAACGAGAGCAGTATCAAGGTTAAAGCTCATGGTGGCAGTAAAAAAATAAAAAAAAAAAAAAAAAAAAAAAAAATTGCAATCCTGTCATGCAGACATAGTTAAAGATCTACGAATCTCAATCCCATATGGAACTTTGTATTCATTTATCAGCTCGTAACCAAGTACACAAACATTGTCTATATGCAGTCATGCAGATCCGTAAACATTGTCTATTTGTCAACAAAAATAAAACCAGAAAAAAAACACTAGTAACAAAAACAAACACAACCTAAAGCGTTTTAACAGCAAGGTCGTTAACAGATGTGCGAGCACGCTATTTTTGTAAAATATCAGCCCATGTGGTACGCCCCTTGGATAATTTCTTCACAACCTTTGCCACCTCATCCACATTCAAGCGGATTTGATCCTTGTTATCTCGCTCATGGATTGTAATTGAAGTTTCTGAATCAACAGTGACTGCAAATGGAACACCAAGTTCATCTGTTCTTGCATACAGCTTCCCTATTGAATTACCTATAACAAAACGAGACACATTATTTGATGTTTGTGTATATAATTACATACAAAACTACTCGGCCCATATTAGCACCTTTAAGAATATAGAGAAGCATACATACCAGTAAAATCTTTCTTGTTGACGATACCGGCCTTAGTCAGAGATTTAAAGATGCGTTCAGCAACTTTTTCATACCACTCATCCTTGACCAATGGGAAGAGAGTGCATTTAAAGGGGGGCACGAGAGGGGTGAAACGGAAAACATTTAATTGTTCATCCCCTGCTTTGCTCGCTGAGTGTTGATATAGACAATAACTGATTCCCCCAATGCCAAAAGCTGGTTCAATCACAGAAGGTGTTAACATTCTATGGTGTTCTTTATCAATAACATATTTTTCTTTATCGTAACTGTCTTCTGAAGTTTGCAAACTTCAAATTACCCTTTGTTGAGTTGTATGTATGTATTTAACCGGTTATATGTGTGACTTGCTAAAATTTAACCGGTTTGTTAAGTTGAACAGGGTCTTTGGGCAGGAATGCTGAGTGGGACTATCGTCAAAACGTTAATCCTAGCCATCATAACCATTAGTTGCGAATGGGACAAGCAGGTACTTAATAAGGGGCAACTTAAACCATTTAACATTTAAATGCAAATGTGTCGTTTGGGTTTATAGTAACTAGTGATGGATAAGTAGATTTACAAATTCGTACTTTTGAACATCATTATAAATTTTGGCATGTTAGTTTAACTTCACTACAGTATACACAAACCCAGACTCTGAAGTAAACAACACACAACCGATAATAGAACTTGACAAGCATACAACATTGAGTTAATAGAGTAACAAGTACTTGCGGTGTAGGTTGTCATACACAATTTTTGAACCAGTTCAATCACATATTATTATCAAAATCTTTTCAACTAGCTAATCAAATTGAACCAGTTTAGAAGAGGAAGAATCATTTACTGTCTGTATTTATATACTTCCAGCCCCTCATGAATCTAAATCCAGCTTCTACACTTTTAACTCTACAAAACAAGCTTCATAAAATACATAATAAGTCCCTTTAGTTAAGTTCGATGTTTTAGTTATACTTTAACACAAAGTTTTCAAGATCGGGATTCTATCTATGATCGTTTTCGTCTTTGCAAGATCGAGATCGTAAAGTTGGATCGGGATCGTAAGATCCTACTATAATGCCATTGTCTTAATAGTGTTTGTAATATTATGCAAATATGCAAATTATTATATATCAGAAACACAAAATTATATGAATGTTTCAAAGAAATGTTGTCCTAAATTATGATTATCAAATGTTTAAGAAGATTAACATGTTATTTGTTAAATTCTACGAAATAAAACCCATAAATTTGTAGTTTCTTTGTTCGTGGTTCGAGAAAAGTAAGATCGGATCGGAGTAGATCTTAAGATCCTATGGTCAGGATCGAGATCCTATAAGATCTTAAGCATGCAAAGATCCTATGTAGGATCCGGATCGTTTTTGCTTTGCAGTATCGTAAAATCGTAAGATCCTAAGATCAAGATCGGGATCTTAACAACCATAGTTTAACATCCCCCTTAACTCAAACTTTTGTTAACATAAAAGGATTTTTAATTGAGCTTGACTCAAGCCAGCCTAGCCTAAGCCCGACCCAAATAAACTAGATTCTTGAGCCTTCATGTACATTAATATTTGAGTAAACTGCAAAAATCATCCCTCTGGCACTAATAATCCCTAGCTGATACTATTGGCACTAATCATCCCCGAGCGATGAAACATTCGACAAAAATTATTCCTCACCACTAGGGGTGAGCTTCGGTCCAAAACCGGACCGGGCCAGACCGAGACCGAATTGGTCTAAAACGTCGGACCGAGGACCAGACCGAAATGGTACGGTCCGGTCCAGGTCGGCCCGGTCCGGTTCGGTCTTCAGTCCGGTCCGGTCCTACAAGGCATAATGTTCGGGTTTTTTGGTAAGACCGCCTGGACCGGACCGAACCGAAGACCGAATTGGTCCAAAACGCCGGACCGAGGACCGGACCGAAATACGTTCGGTCCGGTTCGGTCCGGTTTTCCAGTCCTGTTCGGTCGAACGGTCCAAAAAAGACAAGGCCTCGCTCAAAAGGCCAAAAAAGACAAGGCCTCGCTCAAAAGGCCAAAAAAGATTAGGCAAAGGAGTTATGTGTGAAGAATAAGGTGAATTTTCTAGCGATTCAAGAAACAAAGATGGAGGAGATGTGTGTGTGTTGGTTGGTGGTGTGGGTTGTGTGTGATGTTTTGGTTATGTTGGTTTAGTTGGGTTGCGGGGGTTTGGTGTTTTGTTGTTGGGTTGTGTGTTTGTGTTTGTGTGTCGTTGTTCTTGGTTGGTTTTGGGGTGTGGTGGGGTGATTGTGTGCTGTGTTGGGGTGGTGTGTGTGGTTGCTGTGTTTGGGTGGAGGTGTCTTGTGTGGGGTGTTCTGGTGGTTTGTTTGTGGTGTTTGTGTGTTTGTGTGTGCGGTGGATTGGGTGTGCGGTGGGTGTGTTTTGTTGGTCTGGGTGGCTGTTGGGGTTGTGTGGTTGTGTGATGGGTGTTTTGTTTGTGTGGTTGGTGTGTGGGGCTGCGGGGGTTCGTGGCCGTGTTGTTGTGTGGATGGTTGGTTTTTTGCGTGGGTTGATGGGTTGTTTTGGGGTGTGTGGTTTTTGTGTGGTGGGGTTTTTTGTGGTTGGGTGGTGAGGGAGTTTGGGTTTGGTGTTTTTGTAGTGTTGAGTTGGGTTTTTGGTGGTGTTTGTTGGTGTGGGTGGTGTGTGTGTGTGTGTTTCGGGTGTTTTTGTGTTGAGTGTGTGGGGTGGTGTTGGGGGTGTATTGTTTTTTAGGTATTGTGTCGGAGGTGTGGTGGGTGTTGATTGTTTTTGCGTGGGGGTGGTGTTTGTGCGGAGTGGTGGGTGGTGGGAGTGCTGGTGGTGTGGGTGTTGGTTGTGTTGAGGTGTTGGTGGTGTGTTGGGTGGGGTTGGTGGTGTTGTTGGGGCTTGTTTGTGGTTGGGTGGTGGTTTTGTTGTGTTGGATGTGTGGGTGGGTTGTTTTGTGTGTATGGGTTGGTTGGTTCGGGGGTTGGTTTGGGGTGTGGTGTGCGTTGGTCTGTGGGTGGCTGGGGTTGTGGGGTTGTGGTGTGGTTGGGTGGGCTGACTTGTGTGGGTGTTTTGAATTGGGGTCGTGGTGTTTGGTGGTTGTGTTCGTGGGGTTGCGTTGTTGGGTCTGGGGTTGTTGTGTTTGTGTTGTTTGGTCTTGTGTGTTGGGTGTGGGGTGGTTTGTCGCGCGTTTGTGAGTCGTGTGTTTCGGGTTTTTTGGTTTTGGGTTTAGGTTGGTTGGTTGTTGTGGTTTTGTGGGTTGTGGGTGTTGTGTTTGGGTTGGTTGGTGTGTGGTGGTGTGGGGGTGTTGTGTTTTATTTGGTTGGGTGTCTGTGGGTGGGGGTGCTTGCTGGTTCTGTTAGAGTAGTCGGTATTTGTGGGTGGTGTGTGGTGGTGTGTGTTAGTGTTTTTCGTAAGTGGCTGTTGTGTGTGTGGTGTTGTGGTTTTGCGGGTTGGTGGGTGTGTTTGTGGGGGTGTCTAGTTTTTTGGTCTGTGGTTTGTGGTAGGTTGAGGTGGTTTTGTGTTGTGTTGGTGTTTCGTGCGTGAGGTGTGGTTGGTGGTGTGTGGGGGTTGTGCTGAATCGTGGGTGGTAGTTTGGTGTGGTGTTGTTTGGTGTGTGTTTGTTTTGTCTTGGTTTGGATTTGTGTTGTTGGTGTGGGGTTGTTTTGGTTGGTGTTGGTGTGTGGAGGTTTGGATTTGCGTGGGCTGTGGGGTGGGGTGGCGGTTTTTTGGTTTGTGTTGTTTTGTATGTGTGGTGTTGTGTTGGTTGTTAGTGGTTGGGTGGTGTTGTTTGTTGGTTTTTTGGTTGGTGTTGCTGAAGTGGTGTGGGTGTTTGGGGGTTGGGGTGTAGGGAGTTGTGGGCGTGTGTGTGGTGGTGTGTGTGTGGCTCGTTGGCTGAGTTGGGTGGTGTCTGATGGGTGGTGGGGTGTGTTGTTAGTTGTGTTGTGTGGGTGTGTTGGGGGGGTGTGAGGTTGTGTTGTTTGTTGGTTTTTGTAGGGGTGTGGGTTTGTGGTGTGATGGTTGGCGTTGTGGAAGTTTGTTTGGGGTGGCGGGGTTTTTGTGGGTGTTGTTGTGGTTGTTTGGTGTTTTTGGTGGTGGTGTTGTGGATTGGGTGTGGGTGTGGAGGATTTTGTTGGGGGTGTTGGTGGGGGTGGTTGAGGTTTCGTGGGTTTTGTGTGTTAGTTGGTTGGTGGTTTGTGTGGTGGTGTGGTCGTGTTGGGCTTTGTGTGTGGTTTTTGTTTGGATGTGCATGTTGTGGTGGTGTTGGTTGGTGTAGGTTTGGTTGGGTTTGTTGTGGTGGTGTGTGTGGGAGTTTTTTGTGGTGTGTTTAGTGTGGTTGTGGGTGTGGTGGTGGTTTGTGGGTGTGGTTTTGTTGTGGTTGTGGTGTGTGTGAGGTGTTGTTTTGTGTGTGTGGTTGGATAGTGTGTGTTTTGGTGGTGGTGGGTGTGGGGGTTGTTGGTGATTTGGGTTTCTGTGATGTTTGTGCGGATGGTTTGTCTGTTGGTGGTGTCGTGGTGTGGGGGTTTGGGGGCGTGGGTGGTGGGTTTTTGGGGTAGTGGTTTGTGGGTTTGGGTGTGTGTTAGAGTTTCTGGTTTGTGGGGCTGTTAGAGGAGTGTTCGTGTGGTGGGGTGGTTTGGGTGTTTGGGCGTTGGGGTGCTTTGGTGGGTTGTTGGGTTGTTGCTTTGGGTGGTGTAGTTGGTGGTGTGGTGTGTTGTGGGGGTGGGGTGGATTGGTGAGTGTGGGGGTATTGTGGTTGGTTTTGTGGTTGTGTTGTGTGGGTGGTGGTGGGTGGGCGTTTGTCGGTGTTGTCGTGTGTGTTGGTTGTGTTGGCTTTGGTGGTCGGGGTCGGAGGGGTGGTGTGTGGTGTGTGTGGGTTTTTGTCGTTGAAGTGATGGCTTTGTGTGTGTGTTGGGTTAGTGTGTGGTGGGTTGGGTGTGTGTGGTGGAGGTGTGAGGTGTTGTGTGTTTGGGGGTTGGCTTGGTTGGGTTTGTTGGGGGTGCGGGTGGTTGGGGGTGTTTGTGGTGTTCTGTTGTGGTTTTGATGGGTTTGGTAGGTGTGTGGGTTGGGTGTTGTGTGGTGTTTGGCGTGTGTTTGGTTGTGTCGTTGTGGTTTGTTGGTTCTTTCTGTTGGTTGTGGGGGTAGGTTGTGAGTGGTTAGGTGTTGTGATGTGGTTTGGTTGTTGTGTGTTGTTGAGTATGGGTGTTTGTTGTGGTTGGGGGGCTTTGCTTTGGGTGTTTGGTCTGGGTGGTTTGGGGGGTGTGTGGTGTTTTGGTGGGCGTGTTGTGTGCTTGGTTGTGGTGTTGGGTTTTTGTGTGTGGTGTTTGGTGGTGTGGTGGTTGGTTGTAGTGTGTTGGTGTTGGGGATTGTTTGAGTGTTGGGGTAAGTGTGGGTGTGTGTGGTGGTAGGTGTTGGTTTTGTGTGGATGCTTGGGTGTGGGTTTTTGTTGGTGGTTGTGGGTGTTGTGTGGTGGTTCTGTGGGTGTGTGGTTTTTGGTGATTGTTGTTTTGGAGTGTGTGTGGTGTGTGGTTTTGTGTGGTTGTTTTGTGGTTGGGTGGGTTTTGTGTGTGGGTGTGGTGTTTGGTGTTGTTGTTGTGTGTGTGTTGTGTTTTTTTGTGTGTTGTGTTGGTTCGCTGTGTGTGGTTGTATGGAGTTTGGTTTGTGGTGGTGTATGTTGTGTGTGTTGTGTGTGTGGGGGTTGTTGTGTCTTGTGTGGTCTCGTGTTTGGTGCTCTGGTTGTGTTTGTTTGGTGTGGGGGTGGTTTTGGTGGGTGGTGGGTGGGTTGGGGGGTGAGAGTTGGATGGTGTGTCGTGTGGTTGTGTTTGTTTGGGGTTGTTGGGGTGGTTTTTGTGTGATGGGTTCTGGTTTTGTTGTTTGGGTGGTTGGTGTCGTGTTTGTTGAGGGGTGTGGTTTAGTCTTTCTGGGGGTTGGTGTGTGTGTTTTCTTTTCGTGTTAGGGTGGTGGGCGTGTTAGTGTTGTGGTTTGGGTTTTGTTGTGTTTGATTGTGTGTGGGGTGGGTTGTGGGGTTTGTTGTGGTAGTGTTGGGGTTTGGTGTGGATTGTGGTGTGTGTGTGTTGTGTGGGTCTTGTTTTGTAGATTGTTGGGGTGGGATTTTTTTTGTTTGGGTTGTTGGGTGGTGTTTTGGGTCGTTTGTTGGGGGTTTTGCTGGGTGAATTGGAGGTGTTGTGGTGTTTTGTTTTTTGTTGTGTGTGGGGGGGTGGGTGGTGTTCTGGTGGTAGTTTGTTTCGGGTTGTGTTTGTGTGTTGTTTTGTGGGGGTGTGTGGGGTTGGGGGTGGGTTGTTGTGTTGTTGGTTGGTTGTCGGTTGTGTGGGTGTTTTAGGGTGTTTGTGTGCGGTGTGGTTGGTTTGGGGGGTGGTTGTGTGTTGGTGGGTGGGGGGGGCTTGTGGTTGTTTTTGGTGGTTGTGAGTGGTTTTGTGGGTGGGTTTGTGTGTGTGGGTTTGTTGTTTGTTTGTGTTTGTGGTGTGGTCGATTTGGGTTTGTTGTCGTCTAGTTGTTGATTTGGTTGGATGGTGTTTGTGTGGTCTCGCTTGTTGGGGTTTTGGGTAGTGGGTTTTGTGGTTGTTGTGGGTTTTGCGGGGGAGTTCTGTTGTGGTGTTTGGTGTTTTGGGATTGTTTTGTTTTTGGGTTGTGTTGTGGTTGGTGGTTTGATGGTGTGTGTGTGAGTCGAGTGGTGGGTGGTGGGGGGGTGTTGTTTGTTTGTGGTTTGTTTCTCGCCGTGGAGTAGTGGGTGTTGGGTGTTTTGGGTTGTTTTTTGGTGTGTGTGCTCGTTGTGGGTGTTGTTTGTGCGTTGGGTGTGGTTTGTGTTGGTTGGTGTTGGGTGGTGTTTGGGTGTGTTTGGGTTGTGTTTGTTGATGTTGAATTGTAGTGTGCTTGTGGTGGTATGGTCGGGTTTTGTTGTGGGGTGGTGGGTGTGGTTATGTTGTGGGGTTTTTGGGGGGTGTTTGTTGGAGTGCTTGGGGCTGTTGGTTGTGGATGGTTGGGTGGTTTCAGTGGGTTGTTGGTGTTGGTGGGTTGTAGTGTGTTGGTTTTGGGTTGGTGTGGTGGGTGTGTGGGTGGTGGGTTGTGGTGTTGAGTGTTTTTTTGTGATGCGGGGTGTTTGGGGGGTGGGTGGGTGGTTTGGGTGTTTGCGTGGGGGTTTGGTTCGTTGGGTTTGTGTTTTTTTTGGGGTGTTGGGGGTTTGTGTGGTAGGTGTGTGGGTTGTTGTGGGTTGGTGGTTGTGTTTGGTTGTGTGTGTTGGTTTTTGTCGTCTGTTGTGTTGGCGTATGTTGGTGTGTTTTGTGTCTGTTAGGTTGTGGCTTGTGTGTCTTGTGTGGGGGTTGTGTTTGTGGTGTGTGTGTGTGGTATTGTGGTGTTTGATTGGTTTGTGGTGTTGAGTAGGGTTGGTGTTTTCGTGTTGTGGTGTGTTGTGGGTTGTGTGGGTTTTGGGGGTGGGTTGGTGGTTGTTGGGTGGTGGGTTGTTGTGTGTTTGTTTGCGGTGTTTGGTTTTGTTGGGGTTTGTGGTTGTTCTTGTGTGGGGTTGTTGCTGTTGGGTGTGGGTTGGTTGGGGTGGTCGGCGGTCGTTCTTGTGGGTGTTGTGATGGTGGTCGGTTTTGTGTTGGTGTGATGTGGTTGTGTAGGTGTTCGGTTTTGTTGGGGTGTGGGTCTTGGTTGTGTTCTTGTGTTAGGTGTGTTGGTGGGTTGTGGTGTGTTTATTGTTGTTGTGGTGTGCTGGTGTGTGGCTTGTGTGGGTTGGTTTTGGGGTTGTTGGTTGTGTGGCGTGTGGTGTGTTTGGAGGTGTGTTGTGTGGTGGGTGGTGTTTGTGTTTGGAGTGCGATGGATGTTAGCTGTGGGCTTGTGGTGGGGTTGGTGTGGTGTGTGGGGTGGAGTTTTAAGTGTGTTGTGGTGGGCTGTAGTGTTTCGTGTTGGTGGGTTGGTGTGTCGGTTGGTTTGGGTGATTGGTTTGGATTGTTGTGCGGTCTGTTTGTGTGGTGGTAGTATGTTGTGGTGTGGGTGGGTGGTGGGGTTTTGGGTTGTGGTTTGTGGTATGTGTTGTGTTGGTTGGCGTGGGTTGTGGCTTTTGTAGTTTGTGGGTGGTCGTGTGTTGGGTTGGGTAGGCGTGGTGGTGTGTGTTGGTTGGGTGTGGTTGGTGTGTGGTATGTGTGTTTGTTGCTGTTTTTTTGGTTGTGGGGGGTGGGTTGGGTGTTTTGTTGTAGTTTGTTCGTGGTTTTGTGTTGTGTTTGTGGTGTTTTGTGTATTTGTTGTGTGTGGTTTTGGTGGTGGGTGGTTTGTGTGTTGGTTGTTGTGTGGTGTTGTGGTGAGGGTTTTGGTGTTTGTTGGCTGGGGTAGTGGGTTTTTTGGTCGTGGTTGTGATGGGTGTGGGTGTCGTGGTTTTTTGTTTTGTGTGTTGTGTGTGTTTTTTGTAGTGTGGTTTTGTGTGGGTTAGGGGTTGGTTTTGTTTTTGTGGGCTGTGGTGGGGTTTGGTGGTTGTTGTTGTGTTGTTGTGGTTGTTGGGGTTTGGTGTGTTATTGGGTTTGTCGGTTTGGTGTGGGTTGGGTTAGATGGGTTATGTGTGTGTTTGGGTGTTTGTGTGCGGATGTGGGATTGTGTGTTGCAGTTTTTGTGTGGGTGTGTGCTGTTGGTTTGGTGTTGGTTGTGGTTTGTGGTGTGTTGTTGTTGGATTCGGGTAGTTTGTTTTTTGTGGGGGGTTGTGTGTGTTGTCGTGTGTTGTGCTTAGTTTGGTTTTTTTGTGTTTTGTTTGTTTGTGGTTGGGTGGGTTGGTTGGATGGTTGTTGCTTGTGGTGGTTTGGTGGGGGTTTTGTGGTTTTGGGGGGTTGTTGTGTGTGTTGGGTTTGTGTGGGTCTGTGTGGTGTGGTTGGGTGTGTTGGGTGGTTGCGTTTTGTTTTGGTGGTGGGTTTGTGTTGTGTGGCGGGGGTGGGTTTGTGTTGGTAGATGTCGGGTGGTTTGGGTGTGGTTTGGGGTGGGGTTTTTTTGTAGGTTGTTGTGGTGGTTGTTTTTGGGGTGGTGGTGGTGTGGGAGTTGTTGGTGTGTGGGTTGGTTGGTATGGTGGGGTTGTCTGTTGGGGGTTGGGTGCTGTTTGTTTGTGGGTGTGTCGGTTGGGGGGTGTGGGTGGGGGGGGGGGGTGTTCTGCTGTGGGGTGTGGGGGTTGTTGTGTTTTTGGTTGGTTTGTGGGGGGTGTGGTTGGGTGTGTGGTGTGTTTGATTGGTGGGTTGGGTTGTGGTGTGTTGGTGGTGTTTGATGTGTTTGTTGGGTGGTTTAGGTGGTCGTTTTTGTTTTGATTTTGTGTGCGGGGTTTGTTGTGTTTTGGATGGTTGTTTGGTGTGTGGTTAGTTGTTGTGTTTTGGGGGGTGGTGTGGTGTTTTGGTGAAGCTGTGTGGGTGGCGGTGCTGGTGTGTTGTTTGAGGTTGGTGGGTTGGTCTTTGGTGGTGCGTGTGTGGTGTATGTGGTGTTCGATTTGGGTTGGGTGTTGGGGTTTGGTGTGTTGGTTGTGATGTAAGTTTATGTATTTGGTGTTGGTTGTTTTTTTGTTGTTGGTGGGTTTTTGTTCAGTGTGTTGGGTTATGTGGTGGTTGGGTTTGTTGTTATGGTTGGGGTGGGTGGGGATGGTTTGGGGGAGTGGTGTTGGTTTGTTGTTGATTGTTGTGTTTGCTTGGGTGTGGTTTTGTTGTGGTTGTTGTTTGGTGTTGGGGTTGGGTTGTGGGTTGGTTTTGGTGTGTGGTGGGGTTTTGTTTGTTGTTTTGTTGTGTGGTGGAGTGGTGGTTGGGGGGTGGGGGGGGTGGTGTGTGGGTGTGGCTGTGGTTTTTGCGTGTGGTGGGGTGTTTTTGGGGTGGTTTGTGTTTGGTGTGTGGTTGTGGGTTGGATGTGTTTTGTGTTTGTTCGTTGTTTTGTTGTTTGTGTGTGGTAGTGTGTTGTGGTTTTGTGGTTGTTGTGTGTGGTGTGTGGGTGTTGGGGTTGTGTTGATGGGGGGTGGGTTGGTGTTTTGGGTGTTGTTTGTGGTGGTTTGTTTGTGTTCTGTGGTGGGTTTTTGTGTTGTGTTTGGGTTTTTTGGGGTGTGGGTGTGGTGTTTTGGTGTGGGGTGTGTGTGTGGTGTGTTGTTTTTGTTGGTTGGTTGGTGTTTATGTTTGGTGCTTGTGTTATGGTTGTTCTGTTGTGTGTCGGGTGTAGTTGTGGGTTGTGTTGGGTTGGTGTGGTTGTTGTGTTGGTGGTGGGTTGTTTGTGGGGGGTGGTTGGTGGGGTGTTTGGGTGTTTGTGGTGGTGGATGTTTTGTGGTGTTTTAGGTGGGGGGGGGGGGGGTTGTGGGGGTTTGTGTCGGGGTGTGTGGTGGTTGTTTGGGGCTGGTGGGTTTAGTGTTAGAGGTGGGGGAGTGTGTCGTGTGGGTTGCTTTTTGTTTGTGGGTGAGTGTGAGGTGTTGTGGTTTTGGTTTTGGTGTTGTTTGGTGTTGCTGTCTTGTTTGGGTGTTGGTGTTTGTGGGTTTGGTGTTGGGTGGTTGTGGTGGTTTGGTGTTGTTGTTGGGTGATTTTTTGGGTTAGGTTTTTTGTTTTTAGTTGGTTTGTTTTGTGTCTCTCTGTTGTATGGTGTGCGTGTCTGTTTGCTGTATGGTTATGGTTGTGAGGTGTTTGTTGTTTTGTTTGTTGTGGGGTGGAGTGGGCGTCTTCTGGGGTGTTGTTGTGTGTTGGTGTTGGTGTTTTGTTGTTCGGGTTGGTGTGGGCCGTTGGGGTCTGTTGTGGTGGTTTGCTGTCGTGGTGTGTTGTTGTGTGTGGTTGTGTTGGGGGGGTTTGTGTGTTGTTGTTGGTTTCACGTTGAGGGTTGTTTTGTGTGTGGATGTTGGTGGTGGTGGTAGGGGGGTTTTTGGTGTTTGTGTCGTCTTGTGCTGTTGTGGTGGGTTGTGTTGGGTTGTTGTCGGTGGGGCTGGGGTTGTGCAAGTTGGTTGTTTGTTCGGTGTTTTTTGTGGGGTGGGGTGGTTTGGTTGTATGGGGGGTGCTAATCTTTGTCTTGGTGTTTCGATGTTAGGTTGGTTGGGTTTTTGGGTGGGTGGGGTTATTGTGTTGTTGGGCATTTTATGGGTTGTGGTGGGTGGGTGTGGTTGTTTGGTGGTGTGGTTAGTGTGTTGGGTTTGCGCTGTCTCGTGTATGGTGTGATTGGGTGTTGGGTGCTTTGTAGATAGGTGTGTGGTTGTTGGGGTGTGCGTGTGTGGGTGTTTTGTGTGTTGGGAGTTTGTGATTGTGTGTGTGCGCAGGTTGGGGGGGTGGTTGGTCGGGTATGTTTGTTTGTTGGTTGGTGGTCGGTGGATTGTGCAGGTTGCTGGTGTTGTGTGCTTGTGTTGTTTGTTGTGTTGGATGTGGAGTTGTTGTTGGGTGTGTGTGTGGATTGTTGTGTTGTGGTCTTGGCGTGGTTGCGGTTGTTGTTGGGTTGGGGGTTTGTTTGTATGGGTTTTGTTTGTTTTTGTGGGGTGTGTTTGGTTGGGTGTGGTGTTTTTTGTTGTTTGGGTTTGGGGTGTTGTAAGATTTGTATGCTTTGTTGGTGTGCTGGTTGGTTGTTGTGTGGGGTGCGTGGTGGTGTGGTGGTCGGTGGTGGGTTTGTTTGGTGTTGGGGGGGGTGTAGGGTGTGTGTTCGAGTGTGTGTGTCGCGTTCGGTGGCTGTTGGTTTTTTTGTGTTTTGTGTGTTTGGGGTTGTGTGGTTGCTTGTGTTGGCTGGGTGTGTTGTTGGGTGGGGGGTTGGTTGGTGTGTGTGGTGTGGGTTGGGTGTGTGTTTGGGTGCTAAGTTTGGTGGGGAGGGGGGGGGGGGGAGGTGGTTGGTGTGTGGATTGGTGGTTGTGAGTGTTGGTGGGCTGTTCGTTTGGTTTGGGTGTGTGTTGGTGTTGATTGGTGCGTGTGGGTGTGTGGTGTGTCGTCTTTTGGGTGGTGTGTCGGTTTGTGTGGAGGAGTTTTTGGTATGTGTTTTTGTATCGGGTGTGTGGGTGTTGTGGGTGTTGATGTTTTGTGGTATGTGGTGGTGGGTGGGTTTGTGTGTTGTTATTGTGTTGTTTGTGGGTGGGTTTGTTTTTGTGGTGTGTGGGTTGGGTGTGTGGTGGGTCTTTTTGGGGGTTGTGTTTTTTGGGTTGTGTTGTGTTTGTTTGTTGTGGATGGTTGTGATTGTTGTGATGTGGGTTTTGGTGTAGGGGGTGTGGTGTTGTTTTTGCTTGTTTGTATCTATTTTTTGGGTTGTGTGTTGGTGTTGGTGGCTGGTGGGGTGTGTGTTGGGTGGTGTGTGGGGTGTTGTTGGTTATGGTGGCGTGTGTGTTTGGGTGGGGGGGATTTTGTGATGGTGGGGGGTTGTGTTGGTTTGGTTTTTTGTGTGTAGGGGTTTTTGTTTGTTTTGTTGTTTCGTGCGGGTTTTGTGGTGGGGGAATGTTTTGTTGGGGGTCGGTTTTTGGTGTGTGTGGGTTGGGTGTTTGTGATGTCGATGGTTGTGTGTTGTGGGTGTTGTGTGTTGTGTGGTTGGGGTTTTGGGGTTTTTTGTGGTGTTGTTTGTGTGTTGTTGAGTTTGGTGTGTGTGTGTTGTGTTATGTGTTGTGTTGTTGTTCGGTAGATTGTTTAATTATATAAAATTTATTATATTTAATATATAATACTATAATATAATTATAATTAAAATATTATATATATATAAATTTATATATTTTTAATTATTATAATATATATTATCATAATAAATATATATAAAAGTTGTTTTTTTAATAAATTTTAAATTATTATACTAATATATATTTATTTATAATTAATATATAATATATTTAATTATAATTTATATTATTTTATTTAATTTAAATATATATTATTTTATATATTTTAAATCTATTATTAAATAATACAATTAACTATTTATGATTTATTATAATTTTTATTATATTTATAATAATGATATTATATTTATATATATTATTTAATTTAACTTTTATAATATATATATTATTTATATATTTATATTTTTGTATATTAATTCTAAATAAGTAATTATATTTATAATTTTTATATATATTTTTATATTTAATTATATTTATATATTATGATATTATTATATTTATATTAATAGTATTTATTTATTTTTAATAATATATTATTTATAAATATATTTAATTATATTTATTATAAATTATTTTTATATATAATTATTATATAATTATATATTATAATATATAATTAATTTTTTAAATCAATTTTTATAATATTTTATATTACAATATTATTATATTTTAATTATTTATTATTTTTAATTTTTTTATTTAATTAATATTTTTATTATTTTTTTTTAATTATAATAATAAATAATAATTATCAATATATATTTTATATATTATTATTTAATTATATAAAATTTTATAATATATTTATTTTTTTTTATTATTTATTATAATTTAAGTATTAACTAATATTATTATATTATAATATATATATAAATATCTTATTATATATATTAATAAAATATTAAAATTAAATTAATTATATAATTATTATATTCTTTTATAATTATATATTATTTTTATATATTTAATAAATATATAAATTAATAATTTTTATTTTTTATATTATATAATTTTTTTTTAATATATTTTATTATTTGATTATAATATATTTATAATAATATTTCATATAATATTTTTTTAAATTAATTTTATTTATAATATTAAAATTTAAATTATTTTTTATTAAATTATTTTATTTTTTAATTATTTATTTTAAAATTTATATATATAATAAATTTATAATATAATATTTTTATATTTTTTTTATACTATATTATCTTTTTAAATAAATTTATATAAAAATATTATATAATTTTTAAATATAACATTTTAAATATTATTAATATTAAATTAAAAATTATATTATATTTATTATATAAATATAATAGTAATTTTAATATTAAATTATAATGTTAATATATCATATTATTTATAATATATATTTATTATATAATATAAAAAATTTATAAATATAAATTATATTTATTTATAATTAATTTATATATATTATATTAAAATAATATTTTATTAATATATAAAATTATTAATATTATATTATAATATTTATAATATCTTTATATAATAAATTATATATTAATTATATATATTTATTATTTTAAAATAATAATATATTATATAATAATTAAATAATAATTAATAATAATTATTATGATATTTTATTATTTATTTTATCATTTTAATTTATAATATATTTATAATTTTTTTTATATTAATTAATTATTTTACATATAATAATATTATATAATTATAATTATTATATTATTATGTATTTAATTTTAATATTAATTTTATATTTAAAATATCAAATATATAAATATATATATATATATTTATTTTTATATATGATAAATTTTATTTATTATATATTATTAATTATATTATATGTATACTTAATTAAATATATATTAAATTAATAATTTTTATATATATTATATATAATAATATATTTTATGTTATATTAATAATTAAATATATATATTATATAATATTATAATATAATATATATTATAATTTTATAATTTAATATAATTATTAATATAAAATTTATTTATTAATATTTATTAATATTTTATAAAATATATATTATATTCATCAAATTAAATTAATTTTTTAATATTTTATATTTTTTTTATAAATTATTTATGTATTTATTTTAAATATATTCTATAATATTATATATTATAAATTAATAATTAATTTTTTTTTATTTTAATTATATAAATTAAAATATATTTTAATTCATTAAAATAATAATTAATATATTTTTATAAAATATATATTGATTATAATATATATTTTTAAATTTAAATTAATAAATTATATTTATTATATTTTTTTTTTTTTAAATATACTTATAATAATATTTAAATGTATATAATTATTATAATACTTTTAATATATATTTTAATATTTTTATTAAATTTATAAAATATATTATATTAATACATCTTTTTATTATATAATTAATAAATTATAAATAATATTTTTTTTTTATATGATATTATATTAATAATAATATATTTATTTTATTTATTTAATTTAAAAAATATTATTAATATTATATTTTATTTATTATAATAATAATAAATCTATTTATTATAAATTATTATTTATAATATTTTAAATAATTTCTATTATAAATCTTTTTTATTCTATGTATTTATATTAATATTAATAATAATATATATTAATATTAAAATTAATATGAATTATTTAAATTATAAATTTTAAATAATAATTTATTAATTTAATATTTTTTATATATTTATATTATAATAATATTTATATTATATATAATTATATATATATTTAATAATTTTATTTATCATTATTTATTAATATTATATTATATATTATATAATTTTTACTATCATTATTATTTATTTATTATATTTTAATTAAAAATAATGTATATTATAATTATACTTAATATTATATATTTAATTTTATATATGAATATTTATTACTATTTTTATTTATTATATTATATTTATTATTAATAATTGAATTTTATTTAAATTATTTATAATATATTATTAAATAATATATATGATTATTTTACTTTTTATTTATTATTAAAATATTTTATATTTATTTTATACCTTATATTAATTAATAAAATATTTATAATTTAATATTAATTTATATTATTTAATATTTTTAAATATATTTATTATTGTATATTTAATTTTTCAATATAATATATATAATAATAAATATTTATATAATTTTAAATAAATTATTATATAAATATATATTTAATAATTATATTATAATAAATAAAATATTTTTTTATATTATTATATTATTATTAATTAATTAAATATTTATTATATATTTTAAATAATCTTTATTACAATTAATTTATATTTTATATATTTTTATATATTTATATTTATTTTATATATAATATCTATGATATATAAATAATATTAATTTAATAATAATTAAAATATTTAAATTAAATATTTTTCAAATTAATATTATTTATTATATTTATTATATATTATATAGTTATATTATATATTTATTATTATATTTAATGATTTAATAAATAATTATATTTAATTATATTTTATTATTATTTATATGATTATATTATTAATATAATATATATTTATATAATATTATATTAAAATATATAATTATTATAATATTTATTAAATAAAATTAATTTAATTTTTTAAATATTTATATTTATTAATAAAAAATTAAATTAAATATTTATTATTTTAAAATTTTTATTAATATTTATATATTATTATAATAATTATTTATTTTTATTATAATAAATTTTATATATTTAATTATAATATAATAATAATATTTTATAAATTTTATTTAATTATACTATATTTATATATATCATAATTAATATAAATTATTTATAATTTTGATTATATATATTATATTTATAATATTTAATATATATAATTTATTAATATTAATGATTAATTTATAAAATAAATAATTTAATACTCTTTAATCTTATTTTAAATTTTTAAATTATTTATATATATATGAATATATTATTTAAAATTATTTAATATATTTTAATTTATATAATATTATATATTAATTATAATTTTCATATTTAAATATAATTATATAATTAATTAATTTTTATATTTTTTAATATTTTTTTTATTTTAATTATTAAATATATTATATATTGATTAATTTTTTAATATCATATATATCTATTAATATTATTATATTATATATTTTTTAATATTTAAATATTAATATATAAAAAGTATTATTATTAAAAATTATATATTTTTATATTAAATATTATATATAATATATAATTTTATTAATAATTTTATATTTTATGTTTATTATTTTTAATATATTTTTTATATAAATTAATATTATTTATATTTATAATTATTTTATTTTATGAAATTTATTTAATATAATATTAAATATAAATATAATCATTAAAAATTTGATTATTTAAATTATTTTTTTTTTTTTATATTTATTATATATTTTAATATAATACTATATAATTATATATATTAATATAATTTTATATATATATTTTATTATTAAATATATATTAATATTTAATATAAATATATTATGTTATTATATTTATATTTTTTATAATTTATATCTATATTTATTTATTTTATTTAATATTTATATACATTTTAACTATTTAATATAATATATATATTAATATTATTAATTATAATAAATATATTTATAATAATTATTGTTATTAATATTTAATATTATTAATATTAATTATATATTAAAATTATTTATTTATATATATTTTTTTTATATAATTATATTTATCTATAATTAATTATGAATTTATTTTTTTTATTTATAATATAATATATATTATATTTATTTTTACTAAATTTATAATAAAAATTATTTATTACTTTATAAGTTTTAATATTACTAATAATTTTATATATTAATTTATAATATTAAAAAAGATTTATTATTTTATATATAATTTTATATTTTTATATAATTATTTTAAAATATTATTTAATTATTTTATATTAATAATTTTATATTATTTAATTATAAATTATAATATATATTTTATTATTTATTATAATTTGATTATAAATTTTATAATATAATATAAATATTTATATATTATAATATATTTATATTTATTAAAAATATTTTCAATATTTAAAATTATTATATATTTTATATATTATTTTTTATAATAATACTAATTAATTATATTATTCTATTTATTTACTTTATAATAATATTATTTATTATATTATGATATAATTTTTTAAAATAATTATATAATTATTTTTTTAAATATTAATTATAATCATTATTTATAATATAATATATTATAACTTATAATTAATTAATATTACTTTAATTATAATTAAATTATTTGTATATTTTTATCTTTATATATAA
The DNA here is from genome assembly GCA_026074375.1 of Tanacetum coccineum. Lineage (NCBI taxonomy): Eukaryota > Viridiplantae > Streptophyta > Magnoliopsida > Asterales > Asteraceae > Tanacetum > Tanacetum coccineum. The sequence continues at coordinate 36,026 of BQNB010006523.1, read as the reverse complement.
ATATTTTATTATAATATATTTATTTATTTATATTTTTATAATAAACATTTTTATTATTATTTATATTATTTTTTAATATATTACTATATTATAAAATATTAATATAAATATCAATATTAATTAATATTTATTTAAATTAGATATTAATTTTATTTTAATATTTTTTAATATAATTTTATGTATTTATTTTATTATTATATATAAATATGATTAATAATAATAATTTTATATGTTTAATATATTTAATTATTAATATTTTAATATAATTTATATATTATTATATTATTATATATTAATACTTTATATATTATTTTATTTTTAAATTTTATATAAAATTTATATTATTATTATGTTTAATATAATTTTATATAAATATTAATACTAGAATTTATCTATAATTAATTTTATTATATTTTTTTTTTTTAATTTATATAATTTATTTATTATATATATTTTTATTATATATATTAAATTATATGTTAAATAAAATTATATGATATATATTAATAATTTAATTTATATATATATTAAATTAATAATATTTATTAAATTATATTTTTATTTTTTTAATAAACATATATATATATATATATTATTTATTTTTATATATAATTTTTAATATAAAAATTTAATATTGAAAAATAATTTTATATTATAAAATTATAATTAATAATAATAATTATTACTTATATATTATTATATATTATAAAATGAATATATATATATATATTGTCATTATTATTTTATATAAATATCATATATTATTAATATAAATTATATTTATAATTTAATAATAATATATATAGATATTTTTTTTTTTATTTGATTTAATATAGTTTTCATATATATTTATATATATATTTTTTAATTAAATTAATTATATAATTAATAATAATAATTATATATTTTTTAAATAATATGAATATAAATATAATTATTATTATTATAATATATTATTTATTTTTATTTATATATATATAAAATATAAATATATAATAATTATAATATTAATAATTTTAATTTATTATATTATATAATTTTTTATAATATTTTATTTTAATAAAATTTTATATTTTAATATTTAATGATATTATATTTTAAATTCTATGATATTATATAATATAAATTAATTAATTTATATTATTATATAATTATTTATTCTTAAATATTAATATATTATTTTTATATTTATTCCATATATATATTTATCTATATATTAAATCTTTATAATATTATATAATTTTTTAAATAAATATATTAATATTAATTACTTATTTTATAATATATTTGAAATTATATAAATAAAATATTTAACATATTATATAATATAATAATTATTATTATAAATTATACTATATTAATATTATTATTTAATATTTATATACATATATTTGTAATTGTTTTTCATATATTAAATATTTATAATATATTAATACTTTATATAATATATATAATTATATATTATATATATAATATATTTTAGATTATTAATTTCTATTTAATAATATATTTATAATTTTATTTTTATATTATAAGTTATTTTTATATATATTATTAAAGATAACAATTATTTATATTAAAAATATTAATATATTTATTTATAAATAATTTATTTAAATTTTTTAATCTATTATTATGATATTTTGTATAATAATATAATTAAATAATATTTTATTTAATTAATTATTATATAATAATATTTTATTTTCATATTAAATTTTATTTTTCTATATAATATTTTAATTTTAATTATATTTTTATTTTTATAAATATATTAATTATAAATATATATATATATATAATTATATTTTTTAATTAATAAATATTATAATATTATAAGTAATAATATTATATAATTATTATCTTATATATGTATAATTATTATTATATTTATTATATATTAATTAATAATTTTTTTATAATATTTATTATGTTATGTATTAATTATTAATATATATATTATTTATAATATATATATATTTATATATTATTTTATAAATTAATAATATATTTTTTATATATTTTAGATTATAATATACTATATTAATATAATATAATTATATAAATAAATATATATTAAATTTATTTAATTATATGAAAATTTTATTATTTATTATATTAATATAATATATTAATTTAATTAATATATATTTCTTAATATTTCATAAATTTTATAATTATTTTATAAATATTTATATTTATAATTATTAATTATTAATTTTAAATATTTTATTAATTATTATAATTTATATTTTTAATAATTATTTTATATTTATATATATATTTATTAATAATTTTATTTAATTATAATATTATAATATTATTAATATATGAATTATAATAATATTATTTATTAATTAATAATTTATTTTTAAATATAAATTTATAATATTAATAATATATTATTATTTTATAATATTAATATTATAATATTATAAATAAATAAAAAATTATATTTATATATAATTTATTATTATTTAATAATTTATTTTTTCCTATATAAAATAAATATTAATATAATTATATTATTTATAAATTATTATAAATTAATTATTTAAAAATAAAATTATAATAATTTTTTTTTATATTTTTATGTCAATATAAATATAATATTAATTATGAAATATATTATTTTATATTTATATTTAATTATAATTATTATATATTGTATATTATAATATATTATTTAATATAATTATTATATTATTATTATTTTTAAATTAAATTTATATATTAATTATATAAAATTATTTTAATTTTATTATATATATTCAATTATAATCTATTATTTATATAATTATTTTTTTTATCTATAATTTTGTTACTAAATATCTATATATAAATTTTTTATATAATATTAAAAAATTTTTAATAAAATATAAATTAATAAAAATTAATTTATAATATATATATAATATATTATTTTTAAATTTATTACTTTCTATTATTAATAATATATTGTATTACATTATAATTATTATTTTTAATTTATTAATTATTATTTATATTATTAATATATAAATTAATAGATTTATATAAAATAATATAATAATTTAAATTTTATAATAATATTTAATATATTTTATATTATAAATAAATATTTATTTATAATTATTTAAAATAAATTATATATTATATATTATTATATTTATATTTATTTAATTAATATTTTTATATATAATTATATCAAAAATATATATAATTCTATATTATTATATTATTATATTATATAATTTTTGTAATCATTATAAATATAATTATATTAATATTTTATTAATAATTTTATATATATATAATTATATATAACTAATATATTATTTTTATCATATTTATTTAATAATATTAATAAAATTATAATATAATACATATTTTTTTTATTTTATTATTATTAATTAATTTATATTATAATAATTTATTTATTTTTATAAAGATATATATAATATTATATAATATAATAAATTTTATCTATAAATATATTCAATTTATCTAAATTTAAATATTTTAATCAATTATTCATATTATCTGATAATATAAATAACTATAAATAAATATTATATATTTTTTTTTTATAATAAATTTTATTATTATTATTAATTATAATATATTTTTTAATTATATTAATTTATTTTTAAATTATTTTAAAAATATTTATTATAATTAAATTATTTATTTATTATAATTGATAAATATTCTAATTGTAAATATTAATAATATTATTTATATTATATTAATTTTAATAATATTATTTAATATATAATTATATAAATTTATTATATTTATATAATATAATATTTAAATAATAATATAATATTATATAAATTATTTAAATTTTTTTTTATATATATTATTTTTTTTATAATATTATATATTAATTATTATTATTATATATATATATTAATAAAAAATAAATAATATTAATTATATATAATTTATAATAATTATTATAATATTCTAAATATTATGTCATGTTATAATTAATATATATAATTTTTTATATATTATTATTTATTTTATATTTATTAAAATTATTATCATAATATATATTATTATATATTAAATATTTTTTTTTATATTTAAATATATAATTAAATAAATTATATTTATATTTTAATTAATATATTTATTAGTATTTTATCTATTATTAATTATAATTATTATTTAAATTTAATTAATTAAATATATTAAATATATATTTATTATTATATATAATTTATTAATTAATTATATTTTATATCTTAAAATATATAATTTATTTATATTTACGATATATTTAATATTAATTTTAATTATATTTAATATATTTATTTATAATTTTATATTTATTAATTATTATTTATATATTAAAATTATTAAATTTTATTTATATATTATTTATATTAAACAATATATTAAATATTAAATATATATATTTTTTAAAAAATAATTTAATTTTTATATTATTTATATTATAATATATTATTTATATATTATAAATATAAATAATAATTATTTTAAATATTTTTATTATTTTATTTTAATTTTTTTAATTAAAATATGTATTATATTATAATATATATTAAATTATTATTATAAAATTATAAAATAATTTTATATTCTATTTAAAATAAATATATATTTATATATATATCTTATATTATATAATTTATAAATAATTATATTTTTTATTATATATGTATAATTATAAATATATATTATATAATTAATTATTTCTTATTTTATATATAAATAATATATATATTATATATTTAATTATTATATATTAATATATATATGCTAATATAACATAAATATATTATATATTTATATATAATTTAATTAAATATAATTATTTATTTATATATATATTATTTATATTATTTAAATAAAAATTATAATTAATATTTAAAATTATATTAAAATTTATATAAATTATTATTTTATATTATTATATATTTATATAATATTTATATATAATTTTATTTTTATTTTTTTTATATTTTTAAATTTTTATATTTAAATATATATTATTATATATTTTATATTTATATTAATTCAAATTTTAATTCTTTTTATAATAATTTTATATTATTTAATATTTTAATATTATTATCTTTATATAAAAAATTTTATTATATTAAAAATAATTATATCATATTATACAATATATAATTAATAATTATTTAAAAAAAATCAATATAAAATAAATTAAATTAATATGATTATATATATTATATATTTTATACTATAAATATTAAAATTATTATATTATTATAATTTAAATTTTTATTATATATAAATAAATTATAAATAAATTTTTATTAATTTTTTATAATTATAATTATTATTGTATATTAATATTATTAATAATTATTATATATATTTTATTAATATTATATAATTATAATATATTAATTTAATTAATTTTACTATATTATATATAAATTTATATTAATTTATATTAAAATAATATATGATCATTATTTATAAATATATATTTAATATAAATTTAATTTTTTATATTTATATTAATTTATTTAATATATAATATATTTCTAAATATTAAAAATTAATATGTATTATATATATTTTTATTAAATATTATTATTATATTATAATATATTTATAATTATATATATATTAATATTATAATTAAAATTATTTTAATATATTATATATAAATTATTATATTATATTATATATTAAATTTAATATTTTATTATTTATAATAATTAAATTTTTAATATTTTTTTATATTAAATTTATTTTTATAAATATAATTTATAATATTATTTATAATATATTATATAAATTAATTTAAAATATTATTAATATTTATAAAATTATAATATAAATTAATTATATAATAAATTTAAATAATTATATTTTTTAAATTATATATATATTATAATGATTAATAATCTTATAATTTTATATTAAAAATGTAAATATAAATTAATAATATATATATAAATAATATTATTAAATATTTAATATATTTAAATATATTTCTATATTTTTATAATTATAAATAATAATATTATTTATTTTATATTATTATTATATAATTATTATATAATTTTATTTTAATTTATATTTAATATTATTTATAAATAATAATTATTTATATTATTAATATTAAATAATTATAAATATTTTATTTTATAATATATATTTATTTATATTATATATTTAAAAAATATGATTTTTTTTTATTTTAATTATTATAATTTATATTAATTTATTTATATAATTTATATATTTTTATATTAATTATAAATATATATTATCAAATTAATTTATATTTTATAATATTATTTATAATATAATATAAATTAATAAATTATATATTCATATTTTATATATTAATATTAATTATTTAAATATAATATTAATAAATATTTTTAAAATATAATTATATAATATAATATATATATATATATAATTAATATGATATGAATAATATTTTATATAATATATATTATATAATATATATTAATTAATAATAATAAATTTATTTATAATATTTCTTAATATATATTATTATTTATATATATAATATATTTTATATAATATAATAATTAATAATATACTATTTAATATAAATTTATAAATTATTATAATTTTATATTTATATTTTTATTATATATATTTTATTTAAATTATTATATTTAATTAATATTATTAAATAATATATAATTAAATATTAATAATTTTATTAATTATAATTTTTTTATTTTTGTATATTTTAATTATAAATTATTATTTAAATTTTATAATTTTAAAACTTATATTATTAATAAAAATATTTTATTATTAAATATTTTTATATTTATTCATCGTCGACTCTGGGTGCTCAAATCACATGACTGGAAATCTCAAACTTCTAACTAATTTTGTGGAGAAAATTCTAGGAGCGGTAAAGTTTGGAAATGATCAAATTGCACCAATTCTTGGTTATGGAGATCTGGTTCAAGGAACTATTACCATCAAACGGGTTTATTACGTCGAAGGGCTTAATCATAATTTATTCTCGGTTGGTCAATTCTGTGATGCGGATTTAGAAGTTGCTTTTCGGAAGTCTACATGTTATATCCGGGATTTGAAGGGAAACGATCTTCTCACAGGTTCTCGTGGCACAGATTTGTATTCCATTACTCTGCAAGACTTAACATCTCTCAATCCAATTTGCTTAATGGCTAAAGCAACATCGTCTCAAGCATGGTTATGGCATCGTCGTCTATCTCATTTAAACTTCGACACCATCAACTTGCTCTCGAAGAATAATATTGTTAATGGCCTTCCAAAGCTGAAATTCGTCAAAGATCATCTGTGTTCTTCTTGTGAGTTAGGGAAAGCAAAAAAGAAAGTCTTTTCACACTAAGACTACCCCGAGCTCAAAAAGACGGTTACAACTTCTACACATGGACTTATGTGGTCCAATGCGGGTAGAAAGCATTAATGGAAAGAAATATGTTCTCGTAATTGTTGATGACTACTCTTGATATACTTGGACTCACTTCTTGAGGTCCAAAGACGAAACACCTGGAGTTCTCATTGATTTCCTCACACTTGTCCAAAGAGGACTTCATGCTCAAGTTACAACAGTTCGAACTGACAAAGGCACGGAATTTCTTAATAAAACTCTTCATGCATACTTTGCAAAAGAGGGAATAAGACACGAAACGTCAACTGCTCGAACACCTGAACAAAACGGCGTTGTCGAAAGACGGAACCGTACTCTTGTTGAGGCTGCTCGAACAATGCTAAGCGCCGCTAAAGTTCCTTTGTTCTTCTGGGCTGAAGCAATTGCAACAGCATGTTTTACTCAAAACCGTTCACTTGTAATTCCTCGACATGAGAAAACACCTTACCATATCATCAATGCCCGGAAACCGTCAGTCAAGTTCTTTCACATCTTTGGTTCTCTTTGCTACATCGTCAGAGATGGTGAAAATCTTGATAAAATGAAGGAAAAAGGTGATGCATGTATTTTTGTTGGGTATTCTACTCAGTCAAAGGCTTACAGGGTATTTAACAAGAGAACAAGAATGATAGTTGAAACAATTCATGTTAACTTTGACGAATTGCCTCAAATGGCGTCAGATCACGTCAGTTCTGACCCCGGTCCACAATGTTCGACAACGGTACTTGAACAAGACAGTTTAAGTCCCGGTCCACAAAGTCAAGAAAATGTTCCTCAAGTTGCTGAGACAGTAACAACGTCAAATGAGCTGGAATTGCTATATAGTCCGATGTTCAGTGAATTACTCAATGGAAATTCTCCTGTTGTGTCAAAGTCTTCCGCTGTACATGCTGCTGATAATCCCGATAAACGTCAACAACATAACACAACTCACACTTCTACAACAACCGATGTTGCAGATCCACCTCCATTGAACATTCATTCAACACATCAAACTCCAACTCAAGTACCAACTGTCACTGCACCTGAGAACATTATTCAAGCAGAAACCAATACAGAAAATGCACAATTTGACGACGATGAATTTATCAACATCTTCAGTACACCGGTACAAGAACAAGGGGAGACATCGTCTCGTCATGTTGATTCGTCAAACATGCATACTTTCTATCAACACCATCCTTCTGCACAACGTTGGACAAAAGATCATCCATTAGAACAAGTCATTGGAAATCCTTCTCAATCAGTTAGAACAAGACGTCAGCTAGAAACAGATGGCGAGATGTGTATGTTCGCACTCACCGTGAGTCGAACCGAACCAAAGAACATCAAAGAAGCCATGGCTGATTCTGCATGGATTGAATCAATGCAGGAAGAACTTCATCAGTTTGATCGATTAGATGTATGGGAATTAGTCGACAGACCACTTTGCAAAAATGTCATTAACTTAAAGTGGCTCTGGAAAAACAAACGTGATGAGGAAAATACTGTCATTCGCAACAAATCTCGTCTTGTGGCTAAGGGATATGCTCAAAAGGAAGGAATTGATTTCGAAGAGTCATTTGCACCAGTTGCTCGGTTGGAAGCTGTACGATTGTTCATTGCGTATGCTGCACACAAATCATTTACAGTGTACCAAATGGACGTTAAAACAGCATTTCTTTACGGACCTCTGAAGGAAGAAGTGTACGTAAACCAACCAGATGGATTTGTTGACCCATATCATCCTGACAAAGTTTACCGTCTCAAGAAAGCATTATATGGTCTCAAACAAGCACCAAGAGCGTGGTATGATGAACTCTCCAACTTCCTGGTATCCAACGGATTCTCAAAAGGGTTCATTGGATCCAAATTGCTTCATAACTAACATAGGAAGACATACTGTTGTGCAAATTTATTTTGATGACATAATTTTGGTTCTACGAACCCTAAACTTTCATACGATTTGGTAAAACTATTGCACAGTAAGTTTGATTATGTCTATGATGGGGGAGTTGAAATTTTTTTAGGATCTTCAGATCCACCAATCCCCTCATTGATCTTTATAAAACCAAGCTAAGTATGCTCAAGAGATACTTAAAAAGCATGGTATGACCTCATGTGATAGCATTGGTACTCCAATGGCTACAAAACACCTTGATGCTGACTTGAGTGGTACTCCGGTCGACCAAATGAAATATCATAGTATGGTCGGAGCACTCATGTACTTAACAGCAAGTAGACCAGATATTGTACATGCAACATGTTATTGTGCTCGCTATCAAGCGAAACCGACTGAGAAACATCTCACTGCGGTTAAACGGATCTTTCGGTACCTTAAAGACTCCATTAACATGGGTCTCTGGTATCCAAAGGACACCGGTTTCGAACTAACTGCTTTTTCAGATTCGGATCACGCGGGCTGTCTCGATTCACGTAAGAGCACATCTGGTGGCATACAATTTCTAGGTGGTGATAAGTTAGTCAGCTGGTCATCCAAAAAGCAGGACTGCACTTCAATGTCTTTAGCAGAAGCCGAGTATGTGTCTTTATCTGCGTGCTGCGCACAAGTTCTATGGATGAGAACTCAGCTCACAGATTATGGCTTCCACTTTGATAAAATACCTATGTATTGTGACTCAAAGGCAGCCATAGCCATCTCGTGCAATCCAGTCCAGCATTCCCATACCAAGCACATCGATGTCAGATATCACTTCATAAAGGAACATGTTGAAAAGGGTATTGTTGAATTATTCTTTGTCGGAACTGAATACCAGTTAGCTGACTTGTTTACTAAAGCTTTATCGGAAGATAGGTTTAAGTATCTTGTCAAACGACTCGGTATGAGATGTTTGACTCCAGATGAACTGGAGGTTCTGGCAAATGAATCTGCTTGATCCATCAAACATCAATTTGTAAATATTTTTATTCTCTCTTTATTTTTGATTTATAAATTTTTTGAAAAAGAAAATACAAAAAATATAAAACCAACAAAAAGAAAATAGAAAAATATAAAACCTAGAAAAACAAAATATAAAATCAGAAAATTTCAAAAATACCAAAAAGAATCTTCTCGACATGTCCTCTTCGAAATAGATAACATTATGTACTAGGGAAATGTTGATTAACATCGACACGGGCGTGTAAATGAAGTTCGAACAGGAGTTTCAAACGCTTTCAAAACATGTCATTTCTAAATTTTTCTTAATGACTTATGTACATTTCAGTGCATAACTCGGTCCCGAATGTAATAGGGAAGTGTACGCTTCAGTGCGCTTACTCTAAAATAGAAGAGAAGTCTTCTATCATGTTTTTAAAATCGTTGAACACAATTTTTCGAATCGAACTTTCAAATGTTCAAAATTGTCTTCAATATTAATTTGTGGTATTTTTATTAAAAAGTGGTTATTGTTAAAATTGTGTGTTCAAAACACTCCTTCCTCGAATAATTTTCAAAGAATTGTAGTTGTAGAATGTCATTTTATGTGGAATCATTTCTGATGGGGAGCTTTTAAAACAAAAGCCTTTTTGAATGTGTTGGGATACATCTCATGAATCTAAAGTTTATGTATCCAAACACATTTTGTGAAATTAAAATGTGAAAACTTATAATGTCAATTAATAATATACATTGTTCACTAAGGCATCTCACTATGTTCTTAACATTTGTGGTGTCATATCAATTTTTCATTCCAATGTCAAGTTGTAATAAATAATTGGTATCCCACATATACTGTTGAAGGGGAGCAATCGAAATCTGAATTCATGCAATATCGTGGTATAATTTTTTCCCAATAGAATTTTCATGGTCAAATTTTAATCAAATGGTATTTCAAATACTAAGTGTTATTAATATTTAAAATAAAGGGGAGGATAATGTGATTAAAATATGCTATAGACGAATGTGATCTTTAAGACTCTAAGTGCAAACGCTTTCCTTCATGTGCTAAACAATTTCGAATATCGGAGCACATGTGTAGGGGTGAATTTGGAAAATAAAAAATGTCAGAAACTGGTTTTATGGTTCGATCTCATACCCAACAACCTATTAATTTTCACGACGATTCTAAAGTCATAAGGTGGTTAGGTTAGGAATAAGTCCTACGATCCAACCAGAACCGGAGGGATCTACCCAAGGACACTCCATAGTTAGAAATAGCAGTCCTTAGGTATGATTGGAGATGAATGTGTATAAGGGAAGAATGCCGACTAAGATTGAGCTAACACTGGAACAATCTTAGGCAGAAACCAGGTCAATACATAATCTATCAAAATCAAAGATGATTGTGATATTGAGAAGACATCATGGGCCCAGTGATGAATGACACAACCCTTCCAGCCATTCGGGTTTCTCTCAAAAGTAATTGTCTCATTTGCAAAAGATTACACTGTTATCCTTTATGACATCTCACTCCGAGATTGTTGTATTGAAATAGGTGCGTACTGCTCCAGCATCCGATACTAAAACCAGATGTGCACAAATCGAGTCTAGAGCATGCAGAGATCAATTATAAATCTCATTAGGACACAATGTCAAATACACTTGTTGAAACAACATAAAGTTCACAAGCTGTAACAAAGAGGTCCTACGCATTATCTTGAGATCTTGCAAGAATATTGAGTGATACTTAAGTATTCACAGTGAGATGGAAATCCTATAGAGCCAACGTCAACATGCTCTTGGTCGGTGACTTGCAAGATTCTATCTGAATCAGCTTGTGATAACTGGATATCAATTTTTGGTCTAGTAAATATTTTGACGACTTAATCAGGAAAGATAGTAACTATCTGATTCACTTTACTGTTTGTTGTCTGCTTTGAGACGTTTTCGGTTAAATGAGAACTAGCAAAAGCATGATGAATTAATACATTTTGTGTTAGAAGATCCTTACGCTTTAGAGCTGGAAACCCTGTCAAGGAGATTCTATGAATCTTTTTTTACCTGATCACTGTTATAGTATTTATACTATAAAACGGGAAATCGGAGGTTAATGCAACCAAACTCAAGATGAATGACAAAGCCATGTTCATCTTTTATAGCTAACTATTTTATTTCAGGATAGTAACGCGGTGTTGCAGCCTTATTCCAGCGAATCGGATTCATAAACACTGCTCTTACTCAGCTTTAAAGCTATCTTAACATCAAAGATAGTTGATTCTAATCTTCCCACCATCAAAGAGGCATCAAAGGTTAAATAAAGAATCATCAATTTGGGAGATGTTAGACTTATGATTTATGTCACCAAGAATGTAACAAGTATGAGCCATGTTGGTCAAAGCACAAGTTCATCAAGGAAGTCAATCAAGATGATTCAAGTCAAGGAGATGATGCAAGATTTTAAGATCTCAAGAACTCAAGTCAAAAAGATAAAGGCTCAAAATTCAAGATCACAAAAGCATGAATGCAACAATGCCATTACAAACAAGACAAGGACTTAAAAGCAAATGTATAAAACGTTAAACGTCATGTCTTCAATGTAATCGGTGATACAGAGAGTTAGAAGAAGATACCTCAAACATTGGGGGAGATTGTTAGCTTAATTATATTAAGTCCAACAAGATTGTTATCGGTCTGTAGAATGTCAAACTAAGTCTTGTTTGTAATAGGCTAGTAGGGTTCAACAGGCTTGGATTGTAATCTAATATTGTCGTGTTTTCCGGGCTCTAAGCCCAAGTTGAACCAAGCCAAAAATAAAAAATATTACAATAAATAAATATATAATAACATAATTTTTGAACACCAATCTAACAAAAAAAACCAAATATTAAAAAAACAAAAAAAAAACAGAAACAAAAAAAAAAAAATAAATTAAAAAAATACCAACATAAAAGGCCGTTAGGATAGCCAGTGCCAAAATAAGGCAAAGGGTATAAATTATCCCTTCACCATACTTGGTGAAGGGTTGTTGGTTGCATTTTCATTTCTTTTGTAACTCACAAATTTCTCTATAATCTAATATTCTCTTTGTTTCTCTCTCTACTTTCTCTCTCAAATATTTCTTCTTCTTTTCTAGCATCTTGGTAAAGAACATAGTTGTGTAATGGATTAAATACATGGGATAACACGGTGTCTTATCTTATTTCAGCTCAGGGTCGAAGAAGATGCTCTAATATCCAAAGGACCAGCAGTTGAGTCACACTCATGATGACTTACGCACTCAACTCTAGGACGAAGGAGATGTTCCAACTTTCGAAGTACTAGCTGCTGAAGCACACTTAGAAAGTCTAAGCATCCTTACAAGAATTTGCTTAAACATTGGCGCCATCCGTGGGACCCTTATACCAATCTACTTGCTTTAAGCAACGGTTGATAGTATGATGGAGTCTCATCCGGAGGTAGGGAAACAACTTGAGCAACGAAGAATGGTATGTGCTTAATTACACATACCACTTTCCATTAAAAACGGACTTAAAAGACTAAAAACGTACCAAAAATACATTGTATTTGTATGTTTATATTTGTATTATGCAGGAGCGGATATTCAAGAAAAGAACAAAAAGAAAGCCAAAAACAAACAAAACCAAGCACGGAGTGGAAAAGTCCAAGTTTCAAGTTCAAAGTCAAAATGTCATCCTCATGAAGAAAATACAACTTGAGGACTAAACTGCAAACCTCAAGTTGTATTTTCTTCATGTGGATGACTTTTGACTTTGACTTGACTTGGACTTTTCCACTCCGTGCTTGGTTTTGTTTGTTTTTGGCTTTCTTTTTGTTCTTTTCTTGAATATCCGCTCCTGCATAATACAAATATAAACATACAAATACAATGTATTTTTTGGTACGTTTTTTAGTCTTTTAAGTCGTTTTTATGGTAAAGTGGTATGTGTAAATTAAGCACATACCATTCTTCGTTGCTCAAGTTGTTTCCCTACCTCCGGATGAGACTCCATCATACTATCAACCGTTGCTTAAAGCAAGTAGATTGGTATAAGGGTCCCACGGATGGCGCCAATGTTTAAGAAAAATTCTTGTAAGGATGCTTAGGACTTTCTAAAGTGTGCTTCAGCAGCTAGTATTCGAAAGTTGGTAACATTTCTTCGTCCTAGAGTTGATGTGCGTAGTCATTCATGAGTGTGACTCAACTGCTGGTCCTTTGGATATTAGAGCATCTTCTTCGACCCTGAGCTGAAATAAGATAAGACACCGTGTTATCCCATGTATTTAATCCATTACACAACTATGTTCTTTACCAAGATGCTAGAAAAGAAGAAGAAATATTTGAGAGAGAAAGTAGAGAGAGAAACAAAGAGAATATTAGATTAGAGAGAAGTTGTGAGTTACAAAAGAATGAAAATGCAACCAACACCCTTCACCAAGTATGGTGAAGGGATATTTATACCCTTTTGCCTTATGTTTGGCACTTGGGCTATCTAACGGGCCGTGCTTGGTTTAACTTGGGCTTTGAGCCCGAAACACGGACAATATTAGATTACAATCCAAGCCTGTTGAACCCGACTAGCCTATTACAATACAAGACCTAGTTTGACTTTCTAAGACCGATAACATTCTTGTTTGACTTAATATAATTAAGGCTAACAATCTCCCCCAATGTTGAGGTATCTTTCTTCAAACTTCTCTGTATCACCGATGACATTGAAGACATGACGTTTAACGTTTATACTTTGCCTTGTTATGGTCTTGTCTTGTTTGTAATGGCTTTGTTCATTCATGCTTTGTGATCTTGATTTTGAGCCTTTATCTTTCTTGACTTTGAGTTCTTAGTCGTTATCTGACATCATCTACTTGACTTGAATCATCTTGATTTGACATCCTTTGATGAGAACTTGTGCTTTGGACCACATGCCATACTTGTTACATTCTTGTTTGTCATATTGTATAAGTCTAACAATCTCCCCAATTGTTGATTCTTTATTTAACTTCTGATAGTCTTTGATGGTGGGGTAAGATTAGAATCAACTATCTTGATGTTTAACGATAGACTTTGAAAAGCTTGAGTAAGGCCGTGGTTTATGAATCAGACTTCGCTGGAATAATGGCTTCTGTTGCAACACCGTCGTCTTATCTGAAATAAAATAGTTAGCTATAAAGATGAACTGGCTTTGTCATTCTTCTTGTGTTTGTTGCATTAAACCTCCGATTTACCGTTTTATAGTATAAATACTTAATACATGTGATCAGGTAGATTCATTGAAATCTCTTGACAGGGGTTTCCAGCTCTAAGCGTTAGGATCTTCTAACACAATTTATTCAGATTGTCATCATGCCTTGTAGTTCTCATTACCGAAACGTCTCAAGCAGACAACACAGTAAGAGTGAATCATGATTGATTACTATCTTTTGATTAAGTGTCAATTCTTACTGACCAAAATTGATATCCAGTTATCACAAGCTTGGATTCATATAGATTCGTGCAAGTCCACGACCAATGAGCTTGTTTGACGTTCTTGGCTCAAGTAGGATTTCCATATTCACTGTGAATACGAAAGTTACACTCAGATGTTCTGCTAAAGATCTCAAGGAAATGCGTAGGCCTCTTTGTTACGCTTGTGAACTTTATGGTGTTCAACAAAGTGTATGTTTTGACTTGGTGTCCTAATGAGATTTTATTAATTTGGATCTCTGCTTCGGCTTAGACTCGATTTGTGCACTTTGGTTTTAGTAATCGGAGGCTGGAGCAGACTGCCACCTATTCAATATCAACAATCTCGGAGTGAGATGTCAATAGATAACGTGTGTATCTTTGGGATCATATTGAGACAAAGTTTCTTTGAGAGAAACACGATGGGCTGGGAAGGGTTGTGCATGCATTCAATGGGCCCATGTATGTCGTCTTCAATATCACAATACATCATTTGGTGATTTTGATAGATTATGGTATTGACCTGGTTTCTGCCTAAGATTGTTCAGTGTGTTAGCTCAATCTTAGTCGGCATTCTTCCCTTATACACATTCATCTTCAATCATACCTAAGGATTGCTATTTCTAACTATGGAGTGAGATTTCCTTGGGTAGATTCCCTCCGGTTTGGTTGGATCGTAGGACTCTTATTCCTCAACCTAAACCTCCTTATGCTTCAGAATAGTCTTGAAATTTAATAGTTGTTTGGGTATGAGATCGAACCATTAAACCAGTTTCTGTCATTTTTTATTTTCCAAATTCTCCCCCTACTAAATGTGACTCGATATTCGAAATTGTTTAGCACATGAAGGAAAGTGTTGCACTTAG
The DNA here is from genome assembly GCA_026074375.1 of Tanacetum coccineum. Classification (NCBI taxonomy): domain Eukaryota; kingdom Viridiplantae; phylum Streptophyta; class Magnoliopsida; order Asterales; family Asteraceae; genus Tanacetum; species Tanacetum coccineum. The sequence continues at coordinate 19,458 of BQNB010006523.1, read as the reverse complement.
AGTCTTAAAGAATCACCATTCGTCTTTAGGCATATTTTAATCACATTTTTCCCCTTATTTTAAATAATAAAACACTTTAGTTTTTGAAATACCAATTGGATTAAATTTTGACATGAAAAAATTCTTATGGGAGTAAAATTATTACCACGAATATTGCATGAATCAAGATTCCGATTCGTCCCCTTCAAAGTATATGTGGGATACCAATAGTTTATTAAACTTATCATTGGAATGGAAAAATTGATTATGTCACAATCAAAATGTTAAAGCAGAGTGAGATGCTCTTAGTGACAATGTATATTTAATAATTGACATTATAGAGTTTCCACATTTTAATTTTCACAAAATGTGTTTTGGATACTTAAACTTTAGTTTAATGAGATGTACCCAACACATTAAACAGGCTTGTTTTAAAAAGCTCCCTCTTCAGAAAATTGATTCACATAAAATGGCATTCTACGAACTACAATTCTTTGAAAATTATTCGAGGAAGGGAGTGCTGATTGAACTCACATTTTAAACAAATACCACTTTTTATTGAAAAAAAAATACCGAAAATGATATTGAAGACAATTTTTGACATTGAAAGTTCTTTTCGAAAATTTGTTCAAACGATTTTAAAAACATGATCAAGAGACTTTCTCTTATATTTTAGAGTAAGCGCACTGAAGCGTACACTTCCCTATTACATTCGGGACCGAGTTATGCACTGAAATGTACATAAGTCATTAAGAAAATTTAGAAATGACACGTTTTGAAAGCGTTTGAAAACTCTGTTCGAACTTCATTTACACGCCCGTGTCGATGTTAATCAACATTTCTAGGTACGTAAATGTTATCGATTCGAAGAGACATGTCGAGAAGATTCTTTTTGGTATTTTTGAAAATTTTCTGATTTTATATTTTGTTTTTCTAGGTTTTATATTTTTCTATTTTCTTTTTGTTGGTTTTATATTTTTTGTATTTTCTTTTTCCAAAATTTATAAATCAAAAATAAAGAGAGAATTAAAATATTTACAAATTGATGTTTGATGGATCAAGCAGATTCATTTGCGAGAACCTCCAGTTCATCTGGAGTCAAACATCTCATACCGAGTCGTTTGACAAGATACTTAAAACCTATCTTCCGTTAAAGATTAGTAAAAAAAGTCAGCATAATGGTATTACAGTTCCGACAAAGAATAATTCAACTATACACATTTTCAACATGTTCCTTTATGAAGTGATATCTGACATCGATGTGCTTGGTATGAGAATGCTGGACTGGATTGCACGAGATGGCTATGGCTGCCTTTGAGTCACAATACATTGGTATTTTATCAAAGTGGAAGCCATAATCTGTGAGCTGGAGTTCTCATCCATTAGACTTTGTGCGAAAGCACGCAGATTTAAAGATACATACTCGGCTTTTGCTAAAGACATTGAAGTGCAGTCCTGCTTCTTGGATGACCAAGCTGACTAACTTATTCACCACCTAGAATTGGATGCACACCAGATGTGCTCTAACGTGAATCGACTGCGACAGCCAGCGTGATCCGACACTGAAAAACCAGTTATCTCGAAACGGTGTCAGTTGGATACCAGAGACCATGTTATGGTGTTCTTTAAAGGTACGAAAGATAGTTTTTAACGCAGTGAGATGTTTCTCAGTCGGTTTCGCTTGATAGCGAGCACAATAACATGTTGCATGTACAATATCTGGTCTACTTGCTGTTAGGTACATGAGTGCTGCCGGACTCTGACTATGATATTTCATTTGGTCGACCGGTGCTACCACTCAGTCAGCATCAAGGTGTTTGTAGCCAGTGGCAGTACCAATGTATCACATGAGGTCATTACATGCTTTTTAAGTATCTCTTGGCATACTTAGCTTGGTTTATAAAGATACAATGAGGGGATTGGTGGATTCTGAATTCTAAAAAGAATTTCATCCCCCCACATCATAGACATATCAAACTTGCTATGCATAGTTTTCCAAATCGTTTTGAAAGTTTTGGGTTCGTAGAACCAAAAATTATGTCATCAACGTAAATTTGCACAAGCAGTATGTCTTCCCTATGTTTAGTTATGAACAGAGTTGGATCAATAGAACCTTTTGAGAATCCTTCGGATACCAGGAAGTTGGAGAGTTCATCATACCACGCTCTTGGTGCTTGTTTGAGACCATATAATGCTTTCTTGAGATGGTAAACTTTGTCAGGATGATATGGGTCAACAAATCCATCTGGTTGGTTTACGTACACTTCTTCTTCAGAGGTCGTAAAGAAAAGGAAAATGCTGTTTTAACGTTTCCATTTGGATACACTATAAATGTTTGTGCTGCAGCAATACGCAATGAAACAATAGTACAACTTCTAACCGAGCAACTAGAGCAAATGACTCTTTGAAATCAATTCCTTCCTTTTGAGCAGATCCTTAGCCACAAGACGCGGTTTGTTGCGGAATGACAGTATTTTCCTCATAACGTTTGTTTTCAGAGCCACTTTAAGGTAATGACATTTTGCAAAGTGGATTGTCGCTAATTCCCACACATCTAGTCGATCAACTATTGATAGTTCTCTTCCAGCATTGATTCAATCACATGCAAGAATGAGCCATGGCTGTTCTCCTTGATCTTCTTTTGGTTCGGTTTGACTCACGGTGAGTGCGAACATACACATCTCGCCATCTGTTTCTAGCTGACGTCTTGTTCTAACTGATTGAGAAGGATTTCCAATGACTTGTTCTAATGGATGATCTTTTGTCTAACGTTGTGCGGAAGGATGGTGTTGATAGAAAGTATGCATGTTTGGTACGGTTCAACCATGACGAGACGATGTATCCCCTTGTTCTTGTACCGGTGTACTAAAGATGTTGATAAATTCATCTTCGTCAAATTATGCATTTTTGGTATTGGTTTCTGCTTGAATAATGTTCTCAGGTGCAGTGACAGTTGGTACTTGAGTTGGAGTTTGATGTGTTGAATGAATGTTCAATGGAGGTGGATCTGCAACATCGGTTGTTGTAGAAGTGTGAGTTGTGTTATGTTGTTGACGTTTATCGGGATTATCAGCAGCATGTACAACGGAAGACTTTGACACAACATGAGAAGTTCCATTGAGTAATTCACTGAACATCGGACTATAAAGCAATTCCAGCTCATTTGACGTTGTTACTGTCTCAGCAACTTGAGGAACATTTTCTTGACTTTGTGGACCGGGACTTAAACTGTCTTGTTCAAGTACCGTTGTTGAACATTGTGGACCGGGGTCAGAACTGACGTGATCTGACGCCATTTGAGGCAATTCGTCAAAGTTAACATGAATTGTTTCAACTATCATTCTTGTTCTCTTGTTAAATACCCTGTAAGCCTTTGACTGAGTAGAATACCCAACAAAAATACATGCATCACCTTTTTCCTTCATTTTATCAAGATTTTCACCATCTCTGACGAAGGATGGTGTTGATAGAAAGTATGCATGTTTGACGAATCAACATGACGAGACGATGTCTCCCCTTGATCTTGTACCGGTGTACTGAAGATGTTGATAAATTCATCGTCGTCAAATTGTGCATTTTCTGTATTGGTTTCTGCTTGAATAATGTTCTCAGGTGCAGTGACAGTTGGTACTTGAGTTGGAGTTTGATGTGTTGAATGAATGTTCAATGGAGGTGGATCTGCAACATCGGTTGTTGTAGAAGTGTGAGTTGTGTTATGTTGTTGACGTTTATCGGGATTATCAGCAGCATGTACAGCGGAAGACTTTGACACAACAGGAGAAGTTCCATTGAGTAATTCACTGAACATCAGACTATATAGCAATTCCAGCTCATTTGACGTTGTTACTGTCTCAACAATTTGAGGAACATTTTCTTAACTTTGTAGACCGGGACTTAAACTGTCTTGTTCAAGTACCGTTGTTGAACATTATGGACCAGGGTCAGAACTAACGTGATCTGACGCCATGTGAGGCAATTCGTCAAAGTTAACATGAATTGTTTCAACTATCATTCTTGTTCTCTTGTTAAATATCCTGTAAGCCTTTGACTGAGTAGAATACCCAACAAAAATACATGCATCACCTTTTTCCTTCATTTTTTCAAGATTTTCACCATCTCTAACGATGTAGCAAAAGGAACCAAAGATGTGAAAGAACTTGACTGATAGTTTCCGGGCATTGATGATATGGTAAGGTGTTTTCTCATGTCGAGGAATTACAAGTGAACGGTTTTGAATAAAACATGTTGTTGCAATTGCTTCAGCCCAGAAGAACAAAGGAACTTTATCGGCGCTTAGCATTGTTCGAGCAGCCTCAACAAGAGTACGGTTCCGTCTTTTGACAACGGCGTTTTGTTCAGGTGTTCAAGCAGTTGACGTTTCGTGTCTTATTCCCTCTTTTGCAAAGTATGCATGAAGAGTTTTATTAAGAAATTCCGTGCCTTTGTCAGTTCGAACTGTTGTAACTTGAGCATGAAGTCCTCTTTGGACAAGTGTGAGGAAATCAATGAGAACTCCAGGTGTTTCAAGAAGTGAGTCCAGGTATATCGGGAGTAGTCATCAACAATTACGAGAACATATTTCTTTCCATTAATGCTTTCTACCCGCATTGGACCACATAAGTCCATGTGTAGAAGTTGTAACCGTCTTTTTGAGCTCGGGGTAGTCTTAGTGTGAAAAGACTTTCTTTTTGCTTTCCCCAGCTCACAAGAAGAACACAGATGATCTTTGACGAATTTCAGCTTTGGAAGGCCATTCACAATATTATTCTTTGAAAGCAAGTTGATGGTGTCGAAGTTTAAATGAGATAGACGACGATGCCATAACCATGCTTGAGACGATGTTGCTTTAGCCATTAAGCAAATTGGATTGGGAGTTGTTGAGTCTTGCAGAGAAATGGAATACAAATCTGTGCCACGAGAACCTGTGAGAAGATCATTTCCCTTCAAATCACGGATATAACATGTAGACTTCCGAAAAGCAACTTCCAAATCCGCATCACAGAATTGACCAACGGAGAATAAATTGTGATTAAGCCCTTCGACGTAATAAACCCTTTTGATAGTAATCGTTCCTTGAACCAGATCTCCATAGCCAAGAATTGGTGCAATTTGATCATTTCCAAACTTCACCGTTCCCAGAAATTTCTCCACAAAATTAGTTAGAAGTTTTTCAAGGTGAGCCGTACGTCGTAAGAGACACAAAAGGCAAGTTTTTAAATCTTTTGTTCGAATTGGGAACCAACAAGTTCACCGGAACTTATTATGATAATACCTCAGTTGAGAATATTATATTTTGGTGTTTTACCAATTTGTGAATTTTATTTTTCTTTTTTTATGGACAATGTTTTTATATTTTTGGTTTTTTCTTTGGTTTTTATCTGATAATTATACTAAAAGAAATGAAAAATATTTTTGTACTTTTTTATATTTTTATAATAAAAGAAAATATTCACAGTTTCAAACACAATTGATCAAACGTAACGATAGTCTGCTTCACAGCCTCCCCGGCAACGGCGCCAAAAATTGATTGGTGGTTTTCACACTATATATATATATATATATATATATATATATATATATATATATATATATATATATATATATATATATAATTATATAATTAAATATAAATATATTTATAAGTCTAAAAATCAAAAGATCAATATATCGAGATAGTAGATAGAGTGTTCCGGAGTCGTTTTCCCCAACGAGGCTTTTTTTTTATTTATTTTTATTTTGTACTGGAAAAATTGATTACAATCGAAGATTTGAGTTTGAAGGAAGGAATTGATTTGAGAAGGTGGAAAAGTCAAAATAAGATGTTAACGAACAAAAAACGTTTAGAAAACCTAGAAATTACGAAATTAATCTCTAGAAAACGAGAGCACGAATCCCGAACAAAGGGGGAAAAACCTAAAATCTTTAAAAATAACCCTACGAAGAATTTTTCACTTCTAAACTACTCTATGGGACAAATAACGAAGAATGAAAAAGACTAGACCGAAAACGGAGTTCGTTTGACCCAAAAACGAGTCAAGACAAAATCCCGCACCCGGACCGTTCTTTAAAAAGTAAAAAGTTGTAAAAATTACCCTACGAAAATTTTTATATTTTTCCTACAAACTAGATGACAAAAGAAAATTTTCTAAAAAAGCAAAATATTTTTTTGATAATTTTTGTATTTTTTATGAATTAAATAAACTTTTAACGAAATTAAATTATAAAAAATATTAAATGACTTCGAAAAATTCTGAAAAATTTACAAAAAATACTAGACACTATGACTATTCTACGAAAAATAAGAAACACGAAATTGGCTTAAGGAATAAGCCCGAATAAGCTGTCACAGCTTATTATACTTATAAGCCAAAACACCCTTATATATCTAAGCCCTTGAGTCTTTAACGAAAAAGACCCAAGGGCGCAGTGGTAAGGAGTGTGTAAAAGGGGGGATCGTATCGATTGGTCCCGGGTTCGAGTCTTGCTCACCCGGGCCAATTGTCTTTCCCCCTTTTTTTTCGAAAACTCAAAGAGGCAAAGTTGTTAAGCTCGTGGGGCTTAACAACTTTGTCTTCTACAACTTTTCACAAAAAGCACTAAATAAGCTTAAAAATAAGCTTAAAGTTCGACAGTTAAGCTTAAAGAGCTTAAAAGCAAAATGGCTTAAGTCTTTTTGGGCTTGGGGTCGTTTTAAGCTAAGACAAAAACTAAAATAAGCTAAGAGGTCTAAACTAACCTAGGTAAGCTGAAAAGAAAAGGAAAAGCTAAACTAAATAAGCTGTTGGTAACAGCTTATGATAACAGCAACTAGAATAAAGCTTAAACTAAAATTTAACTAAGTCATTGGACAAATAAGCTAAGTTAAAGGCAAATAAGCTTAACAATTACCAAGGCCTAACCTAAAAGGCTATGTGAGCAACAAAGAGCTTATGAGAAAAGCTCAATAAGCCTAAAAAGAAATAAGCAATCCTATACTTAAATAATGTAAAAACAGTCAAAAGCCAAGTTTGGCTCTAAAAATAAGCTAACAAACAAGCTTTTCAAAAGCTGAGATTTAACAAGCTTATACAAGAGCTTATAAGCTCTTTGAATAAGCCAAGAATTTGGGCTTTAGAACACAAAAAGTCAAAGAAAAAGGGGCTTAAAATCTCCCCTTTGCACCAGGGGAGATTTAAGCTTAACCTAAGTGGCTTATTTGACAGCTTATTAAAAGCTGTCAAATAAGCTCAAATTGAAAAGCAAACTAAAAACAGATTGAGTACTCTAGCTAAACAGCTTGTGCACCAATTTATAGCTTTTGAAAATCATTTTAGAGTGCTGAATTTGTTAAATGAAAAAGGGTGGTAAATTTGTTAAAACTGCTACAAAAATGCTTGGTGAATTTTTGACTTACCAAAGTCAAAAGACAAAGGGCTTTTGACAGCTTCTTAAAACACACAAAGCACACTCTTTTCTTACACTTAAACTCAAACCACAAGTGCTTAACTAAATAAGCACTTGTGGTGTATTTCAAAAGTCACAGTTTAAAAGATGGGTTTAAAAAGCTTTGAAAAACAATTTTTAACTTTGAAAACTTTTGAAAAAGCTTTAAATAGGCTTAAAACTTAAGCTTAAAAACGCATAATTTACCTCAACCCAAACTTAAAGCCAATTTTACCCGTTTTTAAGGTTCACCCAAACACCCCTTTACTTTAACTGTCCCAACTTTGTTGTACTTAAAAACTGTTTAAACAACTAAACCAGCTAAAACTTTTTATCTACTCACACTATTTTTCACCTAATTAAGCTATTTTAAAACTAAAACTTATAGCTTAAGTGTAAAAATAAGCTAGTTTCTCTCCTAGCCCTTTACACTAACTTTGACAGTTTTAACTAAACTAGCATATATGAAATGAAAAACATTCTAAACATTCTTAGACATAATTTATCACTAATAAGCACATTAAGCTAAGGAAATAAGCTAAATTAGCTTATTGCTACAGTAAATAAGCAAGTTGAAATTAAGTATCCTTGTTCCTTTCACAATAAAAGGGATCTTGTGAAGACCTTAATTAAGCTCTAAAACCCTTACCATGGATGATGGAATCCATGAGATTTTCTATGTCTGCTTGGTGACGAACATTCATATCATTGATAACGTCTCCCAATTCATTGATTCTGAAGCGGGCTAGAGAAATCTTATGGTTGCTATTCATTTGTTTCCTCTGGAGTTTGGTGATCTGGGCACGAGCTTGCTGAAGTTCGGCTTCCAAAGCATCAAAATCTTGCTGGATGATTATCCGCCCTTTTCCGAGACCTTCGATGCCGTTTTCGATATATTCAATACGTTCGATGGGGAGTGCATCTAAACTGTTTAGGATATCCTGGATTTGCTCCTCATGTCGCTCGATAGTTGACTTTCGAGAGGTTTCGCCAATCTCAAAGGCTTGAGGTTGGGACGGGGTAGAAGAAGATGATTTTGTTGGTGAAAGAAGTCCTTCCGGAAGAAAGAATTCTTGAGGTTTAGGAGGTATGATAATTGGAGGCGGGATTGGTGATTTTTCAGTATAGAAAGCTTGTAAAACTTTCATGTAAGGATCGTCATGAAATAAAGAAAGAGTCGGTGAAGCTAGTGGGACAATTTCAAATGATTTGGAAGCACTAGAGTAAGTTTTTCCTGGAGATACCGGGTCATAATCCGGAGAAGCCGGGGGAACATAGTTTGGGAAATTAGAAGAAAAGGCATCCTCCAAATTGGAAGTAGGATGGTCGGGGGAAGACATTGTTCTGTTTAACAACCCAGCGGTAAATAACATAAGTTATTTATTTAGTAATATAATAGTTATGTAACTTTACATACCATTCCGGGAGATATAGCGGCACGGAGGACTTTCTTGGATGGAAAAAGAAAAGTAGTTATAGTTAAGGTTTTAACCTTGTTCTCTATAACGTTGGCTCTTGATACCAAATCTGTAACACCCCCATTTTTACATATAGCAGCGGAAGCTAATCTGGGGTATTACTTCAAGGTACAACAGTCATAATCATAGAAAACGAATCAAAAAGAGTCATTTTTGAAAATAAATTATCATTCATTATTTCTTCAGAGTTTTTACAAATAAGAGGTTCCCAAAATATATACAATAAAGTTTGAATGATAACGGTTTTTCCATCTTCATGTCCTTGCCACTCCGTGCCATTAGTTACCTGAGATAAAACATGCTAAAAAGTCAACACAAAGGTTGAGTGAAATCCATAGGTTTAAGTTTAATAATTTGAATGCAAGTGCGATATTGGGTTACGTTGATATACACTTGTTATTGAAAAACATATTTATTATTGCCATTAGCTCATGAATCCTAAGCCTTAGGGTATGGTGATACGTTATAGCCCCTGCGGGTACCTTTGCCAAAATACCCGCGTGATTTCTAATGATGTGCAATTGGTTACTCGTAACTGGGTACACCAACGGGGAGTCCAGCCCAAATAGATCTATTCACAACATTCGCGCTTACTACGGAGAGTAATTAACGGTTCATGATTATGGGGACTTAAAGGCAAAGCAGTTACTTAGGCAATAGTAAATTGAAATAGCATACAGAAATAATTGCATTCATGTTTATAGCATGTATCCCCCTCGCGGGTTTATAAAAAGATTGAAATGCGAGGCTATGAACTCACCTGAACGGTTATAGGGAAATTGATAGCAAAGGTATATGGAATGAAAGTAACGGCTTCGTCACGGGCAACCTGGGGTAATATATGTCAAGTCTTAGTTTGATTGAATATGTAAGATTTTACATCGATGTTGGTTTTAATATAAAAATTATCATAACACCGTTCGGGCCATCATAATTCAGAAGTCATTCAGTAAACGTTTGAGGAGCTAGGGCACTTTAAATCGTAAACCCAACAACTCAGTCAGAACGTAATACCAAGATGAAACTCCTTAATATGAAGCTCCCTAGTATTGTGGTATGATATGATCTAGGACATGATTTTGAAACACATTGATGATGAATGCTATAATAGTTAAAATAAGTGTTTTTTGCATTTTGTCAATATCTGGAAATGTTAAGCACGTCAAGCGTTAATTAAAGTTATGTCTTGTAATGTTTTGAATGTGTTTTTATACTTTTTCAAAATGTTACATTTTAGACCCTTGAGTTTGAAAAGTGGCAGAATATACCCTTGGAGTTTGCACTTTTACGACTTTGGTCCCTCAAGTTTAAAAGATATACCAGTAAGCCCTTGTACTTTAAAAAGTGACATAATATACCCTTGTAGTTATAACTTTGATAAAATGACACTTTTAGTCCTTTTAGTTATAAGTTTCTGAAAATTACGATATATACCCCTTGCATGGATAATTTTTAATAAAACATGTCCAAATTGCCATGCAAGCCTATTTTAACATTTAAATAGACATTTATAAGTTATAACAGACTAAAATATGAAGATTTAACACAACGCAAGTTTAAATTAACGATTCGTTAAGCTAGGAAGCAAAACGGGTTATATTAGGGTTTTAAAATGAAAACACGCGGGTTTTAAGCTCAAATTATTTCATGACTTATCAAAGCACTTATTTTAATGTTAGTTAAGCTTATTGGGATAGATTATAACAATAGTTTACAAGCTTAGCTTATAGATTAAGCAAAAAACATAAAAATTATGGTTTTTGGCGTGTTACGGTTTTGGATCAAAAAGGTATAACACATAGGTTTTTGAGTTCAAAGCTTTATATTATGATTTTAGCATGATCATATGAACATTATAAAGGTATGAATACAGAATATAAGCTTAGAGAACCTGGTCTTGAGCTTATAGCTTAGAAACGGGTCAGAATCGGGACTTTTAGCTTCGTACGCCTAGAATAACGACTCCGGGGCTTCGTTTCTTGGTTTCTTTTGCTTCCTTTCTGTACTTGAGACTTCTTAAGACCTATTAGAATTCATATTGAGCAAATATTTGCTACTATGATGGGTTATAGAGGAGGAAGTTGGGTGCGAGTTGTAATGAACAACCAAGGATCCTATTTATACTAGTTTGAGACCAAGAAGCTTAATAAACTCATAAGATATGATCTTGACACATGTAGGGGCTAGTATATGATGTGTAGAGGCTAGTAGATGTGGTGTATAAGCTAGAAACTAGCTTTGGTGAGGTGTTTACCCCTTTCTTTGCCGCGGCTATGCACTAGAAGAAACAAGAAGATCAAGTGCATTTTAAACAATATAAATGGAAGATATTTTGAAGAGAGGTGCTTGTAAGCTGCTTAGGAATGAAGTAGCTTAGTCATGGAGGTGCTTGGTTGCAAGAAAAATAGTTAAAATGGGTCATTTTGCAAGGGTTTGTATTTCGGGTTCATTTAGGGTTCATAAGGGTTCGGGTTGAGTTTTCTAGCTTGTAATTCATGTACATTTGATTAGGAATGATAGGTTACTGATCCTAAGGCTTATATTAAGGATTATAATCAAAATTTGATAGGTGGTTTGGGTTAAAATGGGTAGAAAATGAGTAAACGGGTCAAAGTTATAATTAGGGCACAATTAGGGTTTTCTAGCTTTGTTTCTTGTACATTGTTGTTAATATGGTGAAATGATGATGGAAAGTGATTGATAATGTTGTAATTTATGTTATTATAACTTATTTAAGTATTGGTTTAGGTTTACAATGGATAAAAACGAAGAAACAAGTCATGGTTTAGAAACTAGCTCGGTTTTAGGGTTTAGGGTTTTGAATTAGGGTTTTGAGTGTAGAAATAGATATGAAAGCTTATGAATAGAATAATTAGGGTTTACAAATTGTATATTGAGTGTATTAGCTTGCACACAAGTGATGGTGAAGAAATTAGAATGAAAACGGAGGTAAAACGGCTATTTTGGGTGATCCATGCTTAATGACTTGTACATGAGCTTTTAGGAGACTTACTATGACTTGAGAGACTTTATATTTCCAATGAGATGTTATATTGTCTGTACTATGCTTGAGTAGCTTGTGCATTACACGTTAGATGTTTAATCCTTCATGGAAATTAGGGTTTATGAGGCATCCGAAAACGGTTTTAAAGCCGTTTTGATTATAACGTTTGCGAATGCGTACAATATAGGAATAATGTACTTTGTAAAAATGATATTATGATATTGACTTGATATATTATGGTGATTGCTTGATATATATGAAGATAAGATTGCCATATATAGGTTGCCTGAGCCCGTTAACTTTAGTTATGCAAGAAATGTTGCACATTGAGATATTGGCAAAGTAAGTAATGTAATGTAATAAAGCAAAAAATTTCCCTAAAAAAGGTGAGTTTATATATAACTGATAGATTGTACATCATCTAACTTAATAGATGGATATTTACATTTATGAAAATTGTGGGTTGTTATATAAGGTCACTCTACCATCATTAATGGTAGCTTGTTGCCTAGGGTTTGATGAATTCCTCAGCTGATTATTGGTAGTGGGGTAACGGGAAGTGACAACAACAGTCAAGAAAGACATCATGTGATTGATGGCATCAATGGGATCATCACATTTCTGGAACACCAGAACAATTAGATCCAAGTCTGGTTGGGAAAATTCAGGTTGTTGGTTAACTGTAGGAGCATATTCCAATTGAGGGATGTATGATGATGGAGAATAAACGTTGTGGTGAACGGATGGATGATAATCGTTGGATGGATAAGTGATTGAAAGAGGTGTTGATGATTGATGAGTTAAGTATTTTTGAGACTGATAAGGTGATCCATACTGTGGAGACTGATATGGTGAAACTTGTGGTTGAAATTGAGTGTTTTGGTATGAGTTTTGATAAGTTTGATAAGGAGACTAGGTCATCTGATGGGTTGCAACCAAAGCAAGCGGATTTGAGTTGCGTTCATGCAGTTAAACGGTCTATTTGATGAAATTCATGTTGTCCCAAGTAAGCTGAAAACTGTCCATTGTTAGTTATGTGTAATTCTAGATTACAGTTTGACATCTGTCATTAAAATTTGCTCCACTCGGGGAGGAAGAGTATTCAAATATTAGTGAGTGTTCACGTGAAATTGTTCAGTTTCATATTTGTAGATGTTCATGTCATTGAGTAGCAGTGAAAATCTCAAGTAGAAATCACATAGTGTTTCCCCCTTCTTATAAGCAAACTTATCGAATTCATCATATAGTTTACACTCTCTTTCCTGTTTCGTCAATGAAGTTCCTTGCATGAGAAGTTGAATTCTTTCCCAAAGTTCCTTGGCAATTCGATGATTGCTAACAAGTGCATAGACCTCTGGTGGTAATCCTTAGAGAATGATATTTGTTGCTTTGACATCACAAACAACTTGAATTGCATCCGCAGGAGTCAGTTCAGAGTACTTTCTTGGCCTAGTCACACCATTTTCCTCAATTGTAGGCCAGATGAGTGGACCATTTTCAACGGATTTAAGGATCATTCGTCCATGTTGTCTATTCATCATGTATAGCTCCATTCTGCTTTTCCAAGAATCGTACATATCTTTTTCCAACATAGGTGGACGATTGTCAGCACCCGAAAGAATCGCTTTGTCAGCAAGAGTCATCATTGAGAAATTTGTATGTTAAAAGATTACTGTTTGATTGAACGGTGATTGAAAGTGATTGTGTTGTTGTGAGTTGTCTTTTGTGTGTTTTATGTCTTGAAACTATACGGGATTTTACAATTCTTGATTAAACCGGGAAAACAAATAAATGTTTCACGGGATTTTACAAATCAAAGAAATAAACCGTATAATTTACTTTTAGCAATTTTAAGTTTTAAACTTTAGTTGCGAATCCGGTTGTCAAAGGATATTGCGAATCCGGTTGACACTTGGAGCTGCGAATTTGGTTAAGCTTGCAAAACTGCTAATTCGGTTGATACTAGGAGCTGTGAATTCGGTTAAGCTTGCACAAACTGCTAATTTGGTTGATACTTGGAGCTGTGAATTCGGTTAAGCTTGCAAAAACTTCTAATTCGGTTGAGTCTGAGAAGCTGCTAATCCGGTGAGCTGCGAATTCGGTTAAGCTTGCAAGTACTACTAATTCGGTTGAGTCTGAGAAGCTGCTAATCCGGTGAGCTGCGAATTCGGTTAAGCTTGCAAGTACTGCTAATTCAGTTGAGTCTAAGAAACTGCTAATCTGGTGAGATGCGAATTCGGTTAAGCTTGCAAGTACTGCTAATTCGGTTGAGTTTAAGAAGCTGCTAATCCGGTGAGCTGCGAATTCGGTTAAGACTAGAACGAAACTCAAACTTTCAAAAACATATTTTTGATTGTTTCTTCCCAAATTTTCTTGTACAACTAGTATTACTAAACCTATAGGACCCTTAAAATGTAAACTTTATGGTTTTTAAGCCAAAAAATTTAAAATCAAGAAAAGGACTTTATAAGATTTTCGAACACTAATTTTGACAAAAAATGATGTTTTTCTTTGATCCAAAGCAAATACACCTATATCCAAAGATACTAGATCAAATTTACCTAAGTAAGTGATCTTTTAGTGTACACAAGAGCTTCGAAAAAAACAAAGAAAGAACAAGAAAAATGACGTACGGTTTAAACAAGAAAAAATGAACCAAATACAAACACAAAAACTAAACAAATCACTCCATGGATCTGATACCAACTGAAAGATATCTAATAACATACAAGGTTAGAGAAAGAGAGGTGGTTTTAGAGAGAGAGTGGTTGGATGAACATTTTAGAGAGAGAAAGTAAACATAGAAAGAAAATGCATTAAGTGTGTGAAATAATGAACAACCAACCCACCTCTTCAAGGCATGGAGAGGTGTATAAATACCTCAATATGGCCGGCCATGGATAGGCTTTACATGGGCTTTCCATGGGCTTTTCCTAACTTGGCCTATTAAGGTTCCAAATAATACTTAACGAGCTAACGACAGTTATCTATGGAGTGACCGATACTTTCCTAGGATTTTCGTATTCCTAACACAGATGTTCCAGCTGTGTACTTACAACAGTTCTGGAAAACAGTTCACAAAGTACCCAAAACCAAGAATACAATCAGATTCAAGCTGTATACTCAAGAGATTACTTACACAGTAGATATGTTTCGTGATACTCTTAAACTGCTAGTGGAAACACTAGATAATTCATTTGTTATACCAGCTACTATTGAGATTATTAAATCTTTCATGAACAGGGTTGGTTATCAAGGTGTTGTTGATAAAGTAAGTGCATTCTTTTGAAAGAATCTTGCTCAACCATGGCAAACAATGTTTAAGGTGTTCAACTGATGCTTAACTATTCGAACATCTGGACATGATCAGACTAAAATCAATATTCTTCAGTTATTCCATGTTGTGATCAACCGAACAAATGTTGATTATGTTGTTATTCTTTGGTGGGATTTTATCTATTGTGTACAGCAGAAAAAGAATGTCATCCAGTATCCTCAATTTATCAAGCTTATAATCGATGATTTAATGGAGAAGTATCCATCTATTCCTCGAAGACATGATGAGGATTATTACTCTATCAAGGATGATACTCCGTTGGTAAGCGTTTATTCTATAGGGAATGTGTTATTTCGAGGGATGTAAACTCCGGATGCATTCTTAACTGCTGAAATTCATGCTACTAATGACTATAAGGAGTATGAGACGGTGTTTGTCGGGGTAGACGTTCCATTAAATCAACCACAACCAGTTGTTTCTACCCAAGGAACACATAGGATTACACCTAAAGCCCATAGGACACCTACCCTTACTACTGCTAGTCCTTAGGGAAAGAAGAGGTAGCAAGGTGCTGAAGAAACTAGTTCACCAAGAGAATCACTAAAAGTGACCATCAGAAAAATAATCAAAGCACACCTTTAATTCCACCTCTTAGTGATGACAGAGAAAGAGATGGTATTGCTAAGGCAACACTTTTAAGTCTTACTTTACTTAAAACTACGTTAGCTACTGAAGCACAAGAAAATGTTGCTAAAGTACAAGAGAAGTTGGCTGAGGAGGATATTGAAAAGATGGTTGAAGGTGAAGAAGATGAAGAATCGTATGCGAGCGAGTTTGTTGATTCCATGCTAAATGATGATGTTGATGATTTCGGTACTAGAATAGAGCCTGTGAGTTATAAGGAAAACCCAGATGTTGTTGCTGATGATGATGTTTCAAAGAAGAAGGATGATGAGAAGAATGAAGATGATGTGAATGATGATAATGTTGAAAAAATAGATGATGCTGCTGAGGAGAATGACAATGATGATCATACTGATCATACATTGATTGGAACTCATGCAACGGGTAATATGGAGACTAGGAATGAGCAGATGCAGACACTAATTCCTACACCAACTAGATCCCATAGGAAAGACTTATCTTCGGATAAGACTATTTCAAAGGAATTGACGGCAACTGTATCACCAACAACTGCTACTACATCCAAGACCAAAAGCAAGAAATGATTTACTTCCAACAAGACCAAGATTCTTCCAGGAAGTATTGCTGGCATGTGCAGACGACGTGGTCAAATTCGCTCCCACATCAAAAACAAATTTATAACTCATGAGTTCTTTATGAGCAAGATTCGAGAAGTTCTTGATCATTTCAACAAGGTTATGCCTGAGATGACATTTGCAAAAACAAATGAAATGATCAAATAAGAGATGCCACGACTGGTAAAGCTTGCGATTGACAAGGATAGAGAAGTTACTCCTATCAGTGTATCAGAATTGATCTCTAAATAATTTGCCACTCATGGACCTAAAATGATTGAAGAACTGTTCGAAAGCACATGCAGAATACAACTCTTAATCTTTATCCAACAACAAGTTCATCAACTGTTGAAAAATCAACTGCTGATCTTCAACAACAGTTATATTTGAATATGAAGACAAAACCTCAAGATCAAGCAGCTGATCCAGAATTGTGGGAAATTCTGAAAGCTAAGTTTGAAAAGCCATAACTTTTCGCATATCACGATGAACATCATACGGATGTTGATCCTCCTGAAGGGGGAGAAACATGGCGAAAATATATTTTGGTAATCAAAAGCAAATGAGAAGAAGGAATCTTTTGTGAATGAAAGACCAATTCTGCCGACGATGAAGCGTCTGTAATAATCAACCCATAGGGGGAGATTGTTAGGAATAAGAAAAGTGTTTATTATTAGATGAATTGGTCTTTGTATAGTTTTGCTTAGTTTATAGTTTTATTAGTAATTATAATGTAATAAAGTCTATCTTGGTCAAAGTTAAGTAAGATTGACCAAGGTTTGACTAGAGTTAGGAAAATATAATAGGAACAACAATAAGTATAAATACCCATCTAGGAGTGGTATTTATACAAGTCTTTACATTTTGTAAACCCACTTCTCCCTCCCATTTCTATTTTCCCTTTTGGAATGAAAACTTTAAAAATAATTAAAAATACTCTCTAACTCATCTCCTCTATTCTTTCACTTTCATATGATTACTACTATGCAAATATAACATATAACAAAAACGTTAACTCATCAAAACCCAAAACTAAACAACATTATACTACAAACACAATACAAAAATAACAACACATGAACATGATTACAGTAGACACACATAAACATTATACTAACACACTAAATTTGTTCATCTAGGCCATGATCAGCAAGCTATATTTGTTCCATAAATGTTTAGATTCAAATGTAAAGCAAATGATAACCAACGGGCATTTGGTCTAATGGTATGGAGATTTTACCCTCCTAGGCAAGGTCTCATGTTCGAGTCTTGTCTAGGGCGATAGGGGTTTCCTCCCGCGTGTGTAAAAGGAAGGGTGTCATTACCTTCTGGGCTGGACCCAACCTGGTTGTGTGGGCTCGCTACGCCTTCTGGGCTAGGGGCCATGTAGCCACAAATTGCCGTTCCAAAAAAATGTAAAGCAAATGATAAATGAAATTAACTAATTATATGTTATATAACAATTATGACATTTAAATTGGGTATATATATGACATTATGATGTTTTGGTGGGTAAATATGACATTTAAAGGTTTAAATTGAGAATATATGGAATTAACCCTTAGGTTTAGTCCATTAACCTAGTATTTTTTTTAACATGAAAAAATCTATACTACATAAAAGAGATTTGTATTTCTCTCCTATTAATTATTTGTGTAATACATATTTATATACACATTGTACAAGCTAATATAGCACGTCGGTTACAAAACTTGTCCAAGACCAAAAATTAAGTAGTACAACTTTACAAACATATTGTACAAGACTTTACAACACAAAAACTTTAACAATTACATATTTCAGTTTCAATTGGTAAGCAACATGCATTAAATGACAAAATAAAATTTTTAAATAATACAAATTAATATGCAATATGTACAAATGACTAATGTTATAAACAATAATTATTTAAAGCATTCATTAATGTAAGTTTAATGCCAAATTTTTGTTTGGTTATAAACATTTAAAATTTTAAAATTTTCATATTCAAAAAACATTTATCATCTATGTATGTATTTTAGTGATAGTTTAGTGAAATCCTAAATATTTTGCTAAAAAGTTTTTTTGGGTAAAGAAAAAAAAACTTTTTCAGGTGATTTATAAAGTATGAAGATTCTCTATGTTTACACGTTGTATAATATCGTGACGAATATTACACAACAACTAGTGATTAACAAGTACCTTTCAGTGTCAATCATCAAAACCTCGTAACACTATTGGCTACCGTTCTCGTATCGTCGTTCCATCGTGATGCACACGTACTTGACATTTCAATATAAAATAGTGTGCAATAAAGTTATTCCTTAAGATTCTCGCCAAGCTTAAAGTGAAAAACATGTGATCGAAAAATATTGCACGCTAAAAGTTTTGATTACAGGATACCCGCCGCAACGCGCGGTATCGTGCTATTATCAAGTGATAGATAAATTGTTTATGTGATAGTTGATAAAATGCATTGAAATTTATAGGATTTTGATGTTTTTGAGTCTTTCTATAAAAAGATAAATGTTGATGTGGCAGTGTATCACTGAATCATGTACACTTGCTGTGTTTGTTAAATTTTTCATTCCATTATTCCTCAACTCCACACGACAACCATTATTAATGTCTTTTTCCATCAACTTTGACTTTAAATTATTATACTTAATGAAAACTATATCAATGAAAATACATTTAAAACCCAATCAATTCATATATTTTGCATCAAGTATTATATAACACAAAAAGAAATAATTAAGGTCAAAGTTGTGAAAGTTTGACTTGAAAAGTCAATAGTGGACACTTATTTAGGGACGGAGGGAGTATAAGAGAAGGAAAAGACCAAAAAGAAACGCATGATTTAGTTTACGTTGGTTTAGTTAATCGTGTGATAGACATAGTTTGGAATGTTAACTGATTACTCCCTCCGTCCTAAAATTATTGTCCCCCGACAAAAAACACACAGTTTAAGAAAAATACATTTAATACTGCTTTCTCTTTCTTACTTTTTGACAGAATGACAGTTTTACCCTTAACTAATTAATTAAAGTCTTCTTTCAA